>JAEVFF010000777.1:0-142594 GCA_018901945.1 Pugionium dolabratum | reverse complement strand
AACCCTATCGTGTCGGGAAGCCTCGTTAGCTCGTTGAAATTGGCGTTCAGCTCTTCCAACGATCTGTGTGTTTGTTTTTGTTTTGGTACATTACTTGGAATAGAAAATAGAAAGAGTTTGGATGCGAGGAGAGGGTTTACCTGCAATCTTCTATAGTTTTGGGGAGAAATTGAAGATAGTTTCCGGAGATATTAAGAAACTTAAGCTTAGAAAGACATCCGATGGAGTTGGGGAGAGTTTTGAGCTGATTAGAGTGCAAATCTAATGCCCACAAATTTAACATCCTCGCTACTAGAGATTCCGGAATTTTCTACGTTATAAAATGTGTGAAATAAATTTAGTAGGCTGGCAGTAATCAAATCACAGATTCGAATTTACCAACAGCAAAGCGTTGTCTAACATATGATATATGTGATTTACACATATACATAACAACGTCTCAGTCTTGCCCAAACAAAATTACCATATTTTTGAAAGGTATTAATTAGAAATTCATCACCACCTGACAAAATTTTTGTTTTTCTTTGAGATTTTTTTTTGTTTTTTGTCCAATTTCTGGAAATTTTTGTTTAATTCGTAAACTCTTAATCTTTTTTCAAAACAAAATAGAAATCATAAAAATCACAAATTCGAGAAAAATATTTTAACAAAATAACCTTTAACTTAACGTGTTATTAACATATATTATGATGAAGTGTTATCATCAAAATAAGTTTCAAATAAATATATAAATAGGTTTAAATTACTAAAATAATAATAATATATATTATTATTATTAATTTGATTAGAAAACTAAAATATTTTATTAAATTAATTAAAAATACTATTAAATTCGTAAAAACAATTATTATTTTTTTATTTACATATACAAAAGTTATCATTTACTAATATATAAATATCTAATTTATATTTATATATCTAATTTACATAAATATTGAATTTATATTTATTAATAAATAATATTATATAATTTACGAATATTTTTTCGTATAATTATAGTTAAATTTTAACCAATATGAGATTTATATGTTCATGTATTATCATCACATGCAAGAGGAAGCTTCCTTGCTTTATTTTCTCTACGATCTTTATAATTCCTTTATTTGTTAGTTAGTGAAGATATATTTATAATTTATTCAGACCCAACCACTTCAAATTAAATTCATTTAACTAGAGAACAAATGCCCATAAGTTGTTATATCATTGTCTTTAAAAACCTACAAAAAATCTCGAGTCTCCGAGTACTCTCCCTGTCTCACATAAACTTAAAAACTATATATATATATATATATTAGATTGGAATGTTTAAAAGAGATTTATGGATTCATATAGATATTTGTTTTTAGACTTTTCTTGTAGTGAAAATCATAATAGATATACTAATAATTGTGTGGTTAGAAAAACAAATATCTGTAAGAATACGACCTGAATACACCGATCCATTCAAAGTTCTTCAAGTTCTGGCCGACCAGGCAAAATTATTTTTCAAAAAATAGTTATGTCCAAAAGAAAAACAAAAATACTTTTTCCACAAACGCTTTCAGTAAAAACTTTATGTTCATTTACGATTGATAAACTTTTAAATTGCATATGAATACGATCCTACATAAATTTATACCTGGATATTGTTGTTGGAGAGATCGAGTTTAGAGATTGAAGCTAAGTTGATAGAAGAGGTCGAGAGAGAAGCCAAGGACATGCCGCTTAGATCGAGAGTCTCAAGACTCCGGCGGGGATCTCCTTCTGGTACGGCCGCAGCTGCCGTGGAGGCACCACCATCAATGGCCAACACATTTCTCCTTGTCATTTTCTTCTGTGGAGTATTGATTGGTCTCATCTTATTGAAATCCTTCATCATCGACGTTGTCGTCATTGTCATCTGATTCATCTGCTCGTAACCCATCATATCTCCCTATGTGTATGTGCATATATACACACAAATACCCACACAGAGAGAGCGAAGAGGAGAGGATAGAGATGTGTTATATTGTCTAAGAACAATATCTTATCTATATAGATTTATATATAATAATAAAGATATTGTAGGGAGAGTTGAAGATTGAAACAGAGTTGAAGATGAAAATGGAAGATATGTACGGATGATAAGAGAGGGCTTAGCGTTGAAAATTTGAATTTATCTCTCTAGCTTTTTTCCTTCTATCTCTAGTTTTATTGTATCTCACGATCTATTACTTTGGCACTCTGTAAATATAATGAAGCCAAGATAAATATAAATTTATGGTTATAAAAGGGAAACTTATTAAATTAACAATTACCAGAGAAGTATATTGAACTAACTTATGAAGTCTTTTCTTTCACCTAATTTATGAAGTTTGTAGTGTGAAAACTAAGAACAAATATGAAGTACTAATAATTCTATAGATAATTATGGGAAATATTGCCAAATGCCAAACATATAACTATCAAATCTAACAATTTTTTTGTTGTCTCAAATCTAACAATTTTTATTGCAAATTATCGACACAAAACATAAAGTAAATAGTAGAACGATATTTTCTAGAGCTTTGTCATCCATTTTTACGACATTATAATACATATTGCTATGAATTAAATTATTAATATGTCGTGATATATGTACGAGAAATACATTATTTTAACATCTTATGAGAAATACATTATAAAAGTCATGTCCGAGAGGAGAAGTGAAGTTACGGCCCGTATAGCTGTACGCCACGTCACCATTTGAATTAGTCAACTTTTCTTAGAAGGTGGACTTTTTTTTTAAGCCGTACTTCCTAATAAATTATTTAGTATTATTAGTTTATAGTTATATCTAAATATTGTTTCTTAATCTATATAAAAAATCTTAAAAAATCATTCTTTCTTAGAGTATTCTTCATTTGAATACCATCGAATCTTGCAATTAGTATGCCATCCGATTTTCTTCATTTGTTAAAAAGCTATTATATGTTTAAGAGAAAACAAATAATATATTTAAGGTGGTTTTGTTTTGCACCGTCTAAAGTGTTTTTAATTGATAATTTTGGTAAACTAGGCGGTTAACCAAATATGATTAAATTTTGTATAGCTTTGATTGATTCAACAAATGGCAGATTTCTTTAATTCCATTTCGAATAATCTTAATGATACGCATGGGCACTTGAATTTTTGAACTACATAGATGAAAAGATCATCAAAATATAATACAAAATGATTTATACCCACGCCTGGGAAAAATATTTTTAAATTATATTTTATTATTAAATATAAATTAAATATTTCTATAATTTAAATTTTATTTGAAATTACTTTTAACATTAATTTTTGTATATATAAATTAAAAAAAGAAAAATAATTATTTTTATTAATTTAATAGTATTTTTTGGTTAGTTTAATAAAATATATTAATATTCTAATCAAATTAATAACAATGACATATATTGTAATTATTTGAATAAGTTAAAACTATTTATATATTTATTTGAAATTTAATATAATGATGAAACGTAAATATGGTATTTCTGTTAATAACACGTGAGCGTAAAGTTATTTTTTTAAATTGTTTCTTAAATAATATATTAGAGATTAGGTAATAACTTAAATCTATTTATATTTATTTAAAAATAATTATAAATTAACATATTAAAAATTTTAATAAATAAAAATTATTGTTTTTGCAAATATAATATTATTTTTTGGTTATTTGAATAAAATATATTGATTATCTAACCAAATTAATATTAATGGTATGTATTGCAATTATTCTAGTAATTTAAATCCTTTTATATATTTAACTTGAAACTCGTTGTGGTGTTAATACGTCAGCATGATATTTTTATTATTAACACGTAATGATAAAGTTATTTTGTTAAAAAATTTGTCAAATAATATATTAGAGATTTTAAGGAAGAATTAACTTTCTTTATCATAAACATATAAAACTGAGCTCAAAGGCTATAACGAGGCGGACAACTAGAGAAAGGAATCGAATCAATTGTTGCGGGAAATTACTGCAAGATTAAATTTTTTTTTTAAATTACAAATTTAAATGTCATCTATGGGTTTAACTATATATATTAAGTTATTATTGTTAAATGGAGTTATACAAAATTGGAAAGGAATATACCAATCTGTTGCTTCAAGCTTGGAGAGTTGATTATGATGTCTTCTACATGTATACATTTTAGTTATAAATGTATGGAAGCTTAGAGTTTTGGTGGTAAAAGAATGGAGGGAAAGATAAAGATAGGACCAGTAGGGAAGCATGATGCTCGAAGCACAACAGTTGTAAACTGGGACGAAGGAAATCATAATGGTATCATCTCTCAGATATTTCTATCTCATGCTGTCGGAGGAATCATGTCCATCCAATTTCAGTTTTTGGTCGACGGAAAGCTCCTTTTATCCGACCGTCACGGTCCATTTTCCGGCAACTTGTTTGACGTCGTAAGTCTCATCATTTTAACTTTTCTCTTTCTCCATCACAAATTTTCTTTTTAACTAAACGTGTGATTTGGACCAAACAGATAGAGCTGAACTATCCACATGAGTACATAACTGAAATAAGTGGAGAGTATTCCAAGTACGAAGCTAGCAATCCTCACATAAAGTCTCTCAAATTCACTACCAACACTAGTGCGTACGGTCCTTTTGGCACCTCAGGTTCGAGCTACGAAAAATTCGCATTTAAACTCGGGAAATCTCCACAGTTGAGCGGTTTCCATGGGACTTACGATGCCTCAGGACTACAGTGTATCGGTGTTTATCTCCAGCCTAAAACAGTTCAACCCAAAACCGATACGAACAATGCTGAGGAAATGGAGTCAAAAATTATGTTGGGTTGAAAATATGTTTGTATTTTAGATATTATTCTGCAGATTTGTACATGCTGATGTACACAAATGCTTCAATGAATAAACTGACAATATAAATGTTTATATATGTTTATGCTTTAACAGAAAAGAGATCCACCACAAGTGAACTTTAGTAAAAGAGATGAATGCCATAATTGACCACTAAACTGATAAATGCAGAATTATACAAATTTATACGAATAAATTTATTTTCATTTGTATTTTTTAGATATTTTTTTAACTAAATAAACTATATTTTTCTTTTATAAATTACATAAATTTCATAAATTTCATAAATGTTTCTAATTGCAAAAATTCTATTAACATTTATGCGTTAAATAGCTAATAAATCTGGTTTTAATTCAAAAATCTGGTTTTAATCTGAGTTTATTTTGAAATTAAAACCAGATTTGCGAAATAAAATAAGTTTTAATAATAATTTAACGTGTTAACATTAATGAAATTTCTATAATTAGAATAATTTATAAAATATATGTAGTTTACAAAAAAAAAAACACAATTTATTCAACTTATAAAAGATCCAAAATATGACTAGAAATAAGTTTATTTGTATAAATTAGTATAGTTGACCAAAATAAATTTTTTCCCCTATTTTATTATAAGATAGAGCATTTCTCACGTCGGTCCGGTTTTCTATTAATCGGAGATGATGACCTCTGAATTGCATTTTTTGGATATTGAAAACCGGAAATAACCGGATCAGATTACTAGCAAGGAATCCAACAACATTACAGTCGCTTCGTCGCATAAGCGAAGACTTGGATCTGTTGATGAGAAAGAGAGAGATGGCTCGAGCGTGGTCGAAGATGGTTGTATTATCAGCGAAAACGATGGTTATGGTTTTGATGTTGACATCGACGATCTCAGCAAAAGAGCAGCTGAGTACGAAAGAATGCGAGGATCTAGGGTTTACCGGTCTTGCTCTCTGCTCTGATTGCCACTCACTCTCCGAATACGTCAAGGATCAAGGTTGGTTCCTTCATTGGATTTGTATGCCTAGTTGATTTGAGTTTCACATTTTTGCTTTTATCTACAAAAGATTCGCGATTTGCGATCTGCTACGTAATTTGTGGATTAGGATTGCTTAAGATGTTTCCGGTAATTGAATAAATCGTTAGCAACATTTGGAAGATTGAAGAAGAGTGGAATGTCTTTAGATTTTGTGAATTATGAGCTAAATCATTCTCTTTAGGGGCTATCATATTTGTATGCAGCTTTGTTTGCAAATTTGGTTAATCTTTATTAATATTGTATTTGCAGAATTGGTATCTGACTGCTTGAAATGTTGCGCTGATGATTCTGAGGATTCCATGAGTAAGGTATGCTTCGAATTTTACTGAGAATAGATTAGATGAGACAGAAACATCTTCTCTAACATTCATTGAATGAAGAGAAAGAGAGTGATGACTCGTTTACATTTCTTTTTTGCAATTACAGATTACCTATTCAGGCGCAATATTAGAGGTGTGTATGAGAAAGTTGGTTTTCTATCCTGAAATTGTTGGTTTTATTGAAGAAGAGAAAGAAAAGTTTCCTAGCGTAAAAGTTCAATACATTTTCAACTCACCACCCAAGTTGATCATGCTGGATGAAGATGGTGAACATAAGGAAACAATAAGGTATATTGCTTTTACCCTTCGTTGTCCAACTCCTCACTCTCTTAAAATTTTGAGCTGAGATTAAATTAACAAAGAGTTTCGGTCGGGCTCGAGTTGTCCTGATATATCCATGTTCATACGGAAGATAAATGTGTAAAATGTAACCATCAACCAATTTGCAGCAAATTTCTAATTTCACTCTCTGGGTCCTCTGGTACATTCTCCTGTATGATTACTGAAACCTCTAGAGAAAATTGGTTTTTGGAGAATGATTCTGTCATATTATCAAGGAGTGTGAATAAATCAAAACTAGCAATGTGTTTGACACCTCATCCACGTTTAGCAGAATAGCTTCATTCCTAAAAAGTTGTAACTGGCACTATTGTTTCTTGATTTGCTTTCTTTTGCAGAATCGACAACTGGAAACGCGAACATCTACTGCAGTATATGCGGGAGAAGGTCAAGCCTACTTCAGCAAGTTAGTGTAATAACTATGTAGGGCTGAATACCTATGCCAAACCACTGTGGTCTGATAGTTAAAAACACATTATGATCTGATCTTTAATTTGGTCTGTATGCTCTGAATCCTTGCAGTCAGTGTTAATGTCTTCAATCCATTGTTCTTATTAAAGGTTAATGTGAATTTTGTGCTTAGCTGTTTGGTATAATTAAAAGCAAAACCCACCATTTCTCTTGTGCTATGCTCTTCCTTCAACAAAGAATTAAAGCTTGCCTTGGATATTTAGATCCAGAAAGATGCATAAGATAGTAAGAACAGAAAAGTTTAAAGTTTACTCTGCATTGGAATCATTTGGTTTGTATTTGGGCAAAATTACACAAGTTCAAGTAAGGGGATGCATTAAGCAGATCAGAACCATGAGTTGTTCTAAAACATCTTCAACCTAAAAAAGCTGTCTAAAAGAATCTGCACAGGTTATTTCTTGCTGTACAAGCAACCATAAACAATATAGTAAAACCAACCTGGAAAAAGCTATAAATATTTGAAGAAGAAATTAGAAACATGATTGGAGACTTTTCTTGCATCAAGATTATACAACTTTATTTGTAACACGCTGTAATCTCTGATAAGTTTGTATCCATCTACAAGAAGATTAATTATGTTGTGGGAATTGAACTCGCAACCTTGTTTTAGTTGACATATTATGCAACAATAATTAATGTCTATGCTTAATGAAGTACCTTATGTGCCTGTTGATGTTAGAGCTTCTCAAGAAACTGGTGAGTTTCTGTAATTGAACGAAGACGAAATAAGAAAGAACACAACTCACGATACATTCTCTTAAAACATTTAGAATAATCGATTCATTTTTCCAGCGTATAATTCTTTTCCATTTTGCTTATGCTTACTATTTACAATTCTGCATCTATGGACATTCAAATCAAACTCTCATAATTCTTCTATGAATGCTTCCATATTACCACTATCATGTGAAGACGTATGAGAACATCCTCAATCATTGTTAACTTATTCGGCCTTGCAAGCCGAAAAGGGCCCATTTACGGTGGGGTATAATTCGTATATGAATCCAACATATGATGATACTGAAAAGGCCGTTATTCCTCAAGCCGTCAAATATTCCTGAAACGATTGGAGCCTTGCTTACAATCCTTAAACCATGATTAATGTTAGGAAACTGGATGCAGGTGAACATATGATGGCTATGTTTAAATTCTTAAAACTGAAACACCATTCTGATATCTGACAAGTAATCTCTGAAACAATCTCCGAAAATGTGACACTTTTCCTATTTTGACAGTGACCAGAAACGTCGTGTAAAATGACATTGAGATTTGAAAGAAAAAGAACTGCCACCTAAATTTACATTACACAATCAACTACATTGACTCTAGTTCTCGTTCTTCCCCTCTATTCTAAATGAGGCTCTCTCTATAAACGTAAATTAATCTGGAAATGCATAAACCACGTAAAACACAGAGCAATCGATTTAAAGATTATAACTGCTGTAGCCACCAACATCGGAAGCTGGTCTATATTCCTTTCCATAAGTTTGTCCAGACAGAGATGGCGTGTATGTCAAAGGGCTCGCCAGCTGAGAGTACGCTGTGGGTCTATGCTGAACCGTCTCTGTGCCCATGTAGCTGCTCGAGAGCGGCTCTTGACGGTTGCTCAGCTGAGTTGGGTATGCAGGTACATAGCCAGTGTCTATTCTGGCAAATCCCTCTGAAACCGAAACTGGTTCCTTGTGATTGCTGATGAACTCCTGTAAGGGACATATACGGGTTTTATGGCAAGGAACTAAGCAAGCAGTAAGCATGTCAAGGAAGCGTTATCTTAGTAATTTTACAATGCCATTTTGCGCTAAATTTATATTGATGGAATGTGTTCTTACTTGAATTAGTTTCTGAGCAGTTTGTACTTGAGAAGATGTGCCTTTGATTTCCACTGTGATTTCATCAGGTTTTGAACTCTCTTGAATGGTTATGGTAGCTCCGCTTCTTCGACGGATGTAGGCTATATTAGCTCCTTCTACACCAATAATATCCTCTGCATAGGAGAATGGTATTTGCATCGTTTGAGATACCTAGTAAGTGAACCCACCATAGAAACGTCATTACTAGTTCCCAAAAATAGGCTTAGATGCAACAAGATCAAAACCACCGCTAGAAAAACTAATCATAACACTAAAAATTGCAGGGATGATGCTGTATCTAAGAGAATTTACCTGTGTAACAAAAGCAGCAGAAGTCCGACAAAGACTTGGAGAGTGTATTGCGGACTGTACACGATCCTGAAGACATGACTCCACCGGAGAATCGCGCTCCAGGAACAGAGCTTCCTTCCGTGCTAAGAGGGATAAATCAGACTCGGGTACATTTGACGAAATACTATATAGGGATGACTTGATTTCAGCTAACGGTTCTTCCTGACGAGTTTGAGAGACTCTAGCTAGATACTAAAAATAAAATACTAACAAAAGTTAGATAATACAGAAGAAAGAATAAAGGGAGAAATGCAAGAAACAGGTTGTCTCAGACATCGAAGCTTACTTGCTTCTCGAAGAGAGAAACCACAGTATGGTCGACTAGAAATTTCCTTAAGTGTCCAACAATCGCTTCTAAGGCTTTTATGATCTTAAAAGTTTCCCCCTGCAACTCCACTATCCTCTCATCTTGCGCAGCATAAAATGGTGTTTCCTCTGGTAGCAAAAAGTTACAGTTTCCGTATTATAATCCAGTAGGCTCACATAAACCATATAGCATACAGTTTCAGAAATATGAAACAGGCAACATAGAAACTTTTTAAAAAAAGATGACAGACATGAATTGAAAAAGAACTAACTGAACTTTACAAAGACAAACAGAGATCTATTTGGTAAAACTGGAAATGCAGATGAAAATACCTTCTGATAATATGCGAACTGAGGCGCCAGAATTCTCTACTATAGACTTAATTAAGGATCCTTGCTTTCCAATTAAACTTATTGCCTGCGTAGATGCAACTAATAAACGCACTGAACAGAACGCACTTCCAGCGTTTTGAAAATCGTCATCATCATTATCGGGCAAGCCCGAAACTCGCCTGAACACCCTTACAACTGCGTCCATTGCAGGGGACATGCAGGCCTCTGGTACTTCTTTACCAGATATTAGCACCTAAAGATAACATATTGTGGTTAAGCAAGAGATAACTTAGTGTACACTTATAACTTAAAACCACAATCGTAAGTAATCAAATTTCAAGTTTGTTACTACTTTTCAGATGAAATTTTACCACTTTCCCGGGAAAAAGGCATCACATGAACTGAATGATAAGGTAAAATCCTACCCGAATCAACGATCACAAGATTCAAAACCAAGGAACCTTACTACTACTGTTTCACAAACCCTGATTTTCTCCCAATTATGTAAAAAGAAGTTACAACCGTACAAGATTCCAGAAATAGAATAAAACCTGCCCAATTCGGATACCATTGCACACTTTAAAGCACGTAGAAAGAGACGAGGCAACTAAGGAAAAGAAGAGAGGGAGAGACTAACGACGCGATCGGGAGTCGTAACGGGACCATCAAGGACCTTGATGCGAGCACGAGTCTCCTCACACATCTTCTTAATGCAGTCTCCTTTGCGTCCAATAATAGCTCCGACTTTAGTTACCGGAACGATCATGCGAAAAACGCAATTCCCAGGCCAACCTGGCCACCTCTCAGCAGTGGAATCGATAGTATCGTGGGCAGTCTCAGCAGCTAAGCTGTCTGGTTGATTCAATTCAGGGAAGGCGCTAGAGTTTCTGTCAAGTAATGCAGTCTCACTGATTTCAGCCGGCATAAAATTTTCATTCTCCGGGAAGTCTACAGTACCGTTCTCCACGGAATCTCCAACGGCCGCCATTAGAACCGGCGACATAAAGAGAGCGAGGGAGAATGATTTAACCTCTGGTTATATGAAGCAGCGCTGTATAGGCAACGATGTCGTTTCCGCTCAAAGGTTTGGACTTTCAAATAATTAGATAGTTAGAGTCTGTATTTATACATATTTATTCACTTTTCATCTTTTTAACGTATGAGCTATTAGCCAATAGCAATGAAAAAATGTTAAAATTTGGTAAATGACTAAAACTTTTGTAAAAAAGCTATGTTATGTGTTTAGCTATGTTATGTGTATACGACAATATAAATTTATCATTTATCTTTAATATATTATTTTATTTTATTTTCATAAAAAATTTTAATAATAATTATTTCTAAACACTATTTTATAATTATTCTAATCAATTTATCAAATTATAGAAAAGGATGAGAACAAAGTTCTACAAAATTAAAAAAAAACATAATGCTATTTTGAACATTTTCGTAATTTGAATTCATATAACGTTTGTTTTACTACCGTCGCCGGTAAATCAAGATGATTAGCAGAATCACATATATATGATTAACACAATAGCATTAAAATCAAAATGTAAATGATGAATATATTTCCACAAAAGAAAACAATAAGTAGTTTTAAATAATTTAATTGTATAGTGCTTAAGGATGTTGTTGTTGCTGCTGCTGAAGACTAATCAGTTTAAAATAAGGACCTGTCTTGTTCAGAACAAGTCTACGGTGGCTGCCTTGCTCTACGATCTTACCTTCATGTAATACACTTATTGTGTCGGCGTTCTTGATTGTCGAAAGCCGGTGAGCAACTACCACCGTGGTCCGGTTTGTCATTAACCGATCCAATGCTTGTTGTACCTAATAAAATTCATTCGTATATATAAACCCATAAGATCATGCATGTGCATCAAACCCTAGAAAAAGATTAAAAGCTAAAGACACTTACTACACGTTCGGATTCAACATCCAAAGCGCTTGTGGCTTCGTCAAGGAGCAGAATCGCTGGATTCTTGAGGATGGCTCTAGCGATTGCAATCCTCTGTCGCTGCCCGCCAGACATCTGAACGCCGCGTTCACCTACTTTGGTAGAGTAACCTTCCGGGAGAGATGTGATGAAGCTGTGAGCGTTTGCCAGCATAGCTGATTCGATGACTTCAGATTGAGACGCTCCTTCGTTTCCATACAAAATGTTGTCGTAGATTGTTGTCGCGAAAAGTGCTGGTTCTTGTTGAACCAGACCAATGTGTTTCCTTAGTTCTTTCAAATCCAGCTTCTTAATGTCTTTTCCTGCGATTGGGATTTAACAAAAATCAGTACACTCAGCCAAAACCCCCCTTCCTTTTGATGCAAGAAACATTTGTATTCAGTTTCTTGACATGCAAGAAACTTTATGTTCAAGTTTTCTAAGTCAAAGAATACTTACCCTCTATCATGACTTTGCCAGCGCTCGGATCATAGAACCGGAGAATGAGTGAAATAACGGAACTTTTCCCAGACCCGCTCTGTCCTACAAGCGCCATGCTCTTTCCAGAACGAACTACCAGATCAAAGTCCCGGAAAATTACAACATCTGGCCTCGAAGGGTAGCTAAAGTGGACGCCTTTGAGCTCAATCGTGCCTTCCACATTAGTCAGCTTCTCGTTGGTTTCTCCAACTATCTGAGTTTTCCGGTCCAGGATCTCGAAAACGGACGTAACCATCTGGTTTCCTTTGAGCAGATCTGGAGCCAGAGCCAATGTCTCACCCATCGCTAAAGCCGTCACTATCAAAACCATGAATGGTTTCATTACTGATTGGAAGTTTGATAATCCTTTATCCATCAAAGTTGATCCGTACCTACTCAAATTAAACAATCAAGATTTCAATCTCTACAAATATGGATTGGCATAAAAAGGGTGGAACCAAATCCAAACTGATCCTAATTAACTAATATAGACACAGTTAAATTGAAAAACCCAACTAATTGATGAAACTAATTAATCTGAACCAAATAAACCAAAAATGTTTCCAAATTTAATATTTTTCGTAAACATGGAACCGAACCTAAAATCGAATCCCTATGCCTATATATTATTTTCACAAACTTTCATTATCAGGGAAACTTTGTGTATATAGAGAGAGACATACCAGAGAGCGAGGCCATAGGAGGAGAAAATGAAGAACTGAGAAACACCGTACAAAATTCCAGCTGTTTGTCCACGTCGGAAAGAACGTTTGGATGGTTCTAAAAGCTCTCTTGAATAAAGTTCTAGAATCTTCTCTTCCGCACAAAAGGCAGCTACCGTGCGGATATTGCTAACAGATTCTCCGGCCAACATATTGGCCTTCAAGTACGCTTTGCTCAGGTCTCCTCCATAGCCTTGCATGAAAAGTTTCTACAAATATATATAACAAAAAATAGGAACTTAATTACTTGTCGAATCAAAACGCAAGGTAAATGCTGAATTAGAACTACGCAAAATATTGCCTTACCTCGCTGATATGGCCGCTTATAACCAGTGGGAATGTGGCCAAGACGACAAGAGTGAGACGCCAGTTGAGCATGAAGGAAATAACGAAAGATGTCACAACGAGACCTACGTTCTGTAGTAAAATCGTTGACCTATCTACCACTATGGTTTTCAACAAAGTCGCATCACTCTCGAGCCGCGCAGCTAACATCGAGCTCGTGTTGTCCACCTCATCGAACCACCCGATTTCGTTATTTAAGATAGCTACAAAACCAAAATAAAAATTACATATTTTACATTAGGATTCTTAAAATATTAAGTTTATTAATAACTGGTTGAAAATTTGAATAGAAGTCCAAACTAGTTTGATGACGAACCTAAAAACATCTTTTCGCGGACGCGGAGTGTGAGACGCTCGCCCATAGTACCGAAGCACACATGCTCAATGGTGTAGACAATAACTGTGATGACTGAACCGCAACAGAAGAGGATAGCGATCTTCTTGATCTCTTTTTGAGTCGTTTCCCAAGGCATGTAATAGGAAACTAAGGCTTGTGAGACTCCAAGCGCGAAAAGCGGCATCTGAGATCCAGCGATGAAGGCACATAACGTGCCACACACTCCGTACATCCAATCCGGACGGATCATAGAGTAAAGGCGTCCCACCGTTACTTTGACCTTTTTGGATGGATCTGCCCCGTCCGGTCGGGTTACCGATTCCCTTTCTGAGCAGAAGCTTGTCCTTGTTCTAGATAGTTCCCGCGAGTATTTTATACTGGAAATGAACAAACGCTATGAGAATTAAGGCCTAGCTTTCAGTAGAGAACGTAACATACATTTGAATGAATTCAGTTTACTCGGTTGCTCTAAACTCATTCTTATCGGGTATACAAAGAATGTTACCGCTCAATTTTAAGGAAAATCTGTTTAGATAATGTCAGTTCGTTTAATCCAGTTTTAATACCTAGGTCTAATGAAAAGTTAAGCAATAATACCTATGTGCCCTGCTTAGCGTGCGATTCAAGGAAGGGTTACGCTGCAGCGAGGCAGTTTCTTGTAGACGAAGGAGAGAAGAGTAGGCTCCGTCAGGATTAGATATGAGATTCTCATGGTTTCCAAACTCAATGATCTTCCCTTCGTGAACGACTGCTATGATATCAGCGTTTCGTACTGTTGAGAGTCTGTGTGCTACCACGACCGTTGTTCTCCCAACCATCACTCGGTCCAACGCTTCTTGCACGCTCTTTTCTGACTCCGCGTCTAAGGCGCTTGTCGCCTCGTCGAGCAAGAGTATCGACGGATTCTTCACAATTGCTCTTGATATCGCAATCCTCTGTTTCTGTCCTCCAGATAGTTGGATCCCTCTCTCGCCGACCTTGAAATGAAAAAGACGAAATTTTAGTGTTTTATAGTTGTTTCTTGTACCGATTTTATAGATGAAAAAGGGGAAACTAGGGTTTTAATTGCTTCTTGTGTGCTAAGGTATCATATTAATAGACCTGAGTCTCAAATCCATCGGGGAGGTTGTTGATGAACGAGATGGCTTCCGAGAGCTTTGCCGCACGGCCAAGCTCCTCAGCGGTAGCATCATCTTTGCCATACGTAATGTTCTCACGAATCGTTGTAGCAAACAGAGCTGGTTCTTGGTTAACCAAACCGATTTGTCCCCTTAACCATTTAATATCCAGCTCTATGATATCGTTACCGTCTAGCAACACCGTTCCAGCAATGGGCTCGTAGAACCGTTCGATCAAAGATATGATCGTGCTCTTCCCTGACCCACTTCCCCCAACGAGTGCCACGATTTTTCCGGCAGGGATAGATAGGTTTAGCTTGTCGAAGATCACCACATCGGGACGAGATGGGTAACTGAAAGTAACATCCTTGAATTGAATGTGTCCGTCTACTTTTCCGAGTTTACGGCCAGATATTGCGCTTGCTTTTGCCATTGTGTTTCGTTCAATCATCTTGAAAATTGGATATGCGGCAGATTTTGCCCGTACAAACGCAGAAATATCGGGTGCCGATTGTCCAAGAGACCTACAAAACCCCACCGAAACAGAGACATTTATGAACTTGCAAAAACAAACAAAAGAAGCGTGTAAAGCAAGCAATCAAGACGTAAGATCTTATATATATTACAGGCCGGCGATGACAACGTTGAGCATGGTAGTGAATGATTTTCCACCATCGGCAATATTCTTATGTACCACGACGCTTGTAAACCAGACGAGCAAAGCCCAAGACAGAAACAAGACACAGTGCAACGAACCAAGACCTAGTCCTTTGGTTAAACCAGCTTTTCTCCCGTACTTATAAGTGTTCTTCAGAGCTTCACGGTATAATCTCACCGCCCTTTCTTCACCGGTGAACGCTTGTACGGTTCTCACATTCCCGATCACCTAAATTTTTGACAGAGATATATGAAAGAATACACACAAGAAAGATACACTTTTGGAAGTTTCCTTGCCGGAGTAGTAACCAACCTCTTCGGCAATCTCACCGGCTTTGATGTATGATTTCCGGACTCGGGCGACAAGTCCTATGGCGACAAACGCGTAGATGCCTCCGGCTAGAGCAATGAGAGGGACAATGGAGAGAGTAACGAGACTTATTTGCCATACGCTGGAGAATCCGATTGCAAAACCGGCTATGAACCGGCTTATGTAGTGCAAGAAATTCCCTACCTGCAACAAAACATGCCAATATTCTGATCATCATAACCGGATTTGCGTGATAACATTTGAATTTTTGAAATTAGTCGACCAGACGTCTGATATCTGGCTTCATAGCTGGAAAGAGCCAAATATCGGTCAAAATTTAAAATAGAAATTGAATCGTATCAAACTCAACCGCCTATTATAAATGCAAAATGCAATGCAGCTATAACCGAATTAAAGACAAAAGCATTTATTATTTTTGCATCAAAGGACCGAAGCATATTGTAAAGGAAATATAAAGGTACTTCCAAAGTATACAAATAAGATCAATGCATGCCAAAATTTCTTTATTAACTTGAAAACTGTAAACGAACAAAATTAACAAATATATATATATATATATATATATCATTCTAAATTTAACAAATTAAATGTCTATAAATTTGATCGACAGAGGCCTTAATTAGAAGACTTTAGTAGGTATTTGCAAACAAATATTTTGTTTTGTGTGTTTATATCAACAGAATAAAATTGAATGTATCTATTTACTAGTAGGTACCACAAAGAAGTATATTTGGTCTATTTTTACACCTAATGTTAAAGAACTCAATACCGGTTTATCTCGGTTTAAAGAGGTAGGTACCTTCTCGGAGAGAGCATCTTGGACGACGAGGATGTCTGAAGTGATGGCGGAGATAACTTCTCCGGTGGAAGATTCAGTGTCGAATAAGCTTATATCTTGATTTAACATTGATCGGAGATAAGCTCTCCTTATTTTCGCCGCTTGCCTCTCTCCCGTATGCATCCAACATGCAACCTCTGTTCCATTTTTATTTAATTATTTACTACCTTATTGCCCAAAAAAGAGAAGTTTACAATATATATAAGAGAAATTGGTTGATTTCATTCACCTAGCCATGATGAGAATAGTATAGCCACACTCAGATATACGAAATCCAACGAATACTGCAACAAATAAATAGAATCTAAGCAGCTAACATAATAGTAACATTTATTAACATTTCACTCGAAAATCTACTAAAATCAACTATTTAATTTGTATGTAAAGATTTCAGTTTCCGAGTAATCAGCAGAAGAATCTTAAGGGAAAATAAAAAACCTTGGCGACTTTGTGAGAGGCTTGTTTTGGGAAGAAATAAGCTTCGCCAATAATGTTGATGAGTTTACCAAAGAAGATGAAAAAGATTGGCACGGAGGCGCCGTGAATGCACGCACCGATGGATCCGAGAGTCATTAAAACGCAATCGTAGAAATCGGCGAAGGAGAAGAGCTTAAGCAGTGACACTTTTGACTGCAACTTATCCTTCTCCTTCTGTTTCTCCGTCGCCGGATCACCAGACGGCTGCATTTTGACCTTAAAAGATATTTTGTTAATTAGTTAGAGAGAAATGAAGGAAAATAGGAGAAAATAAATAGAGAGAAACTAAGGAGGGGAAAGTAGTTAGAGAGGAAGGAAGATGAGAAAGAGACAACATTAAATGAAAGAAGACATATAAGACTTAAGTTTATTGGTTTCAGCGAGAATTGTTTGGTGTGAAGCTCTATGTGTCTGTGATTCTAATTAATAACTCTCTAATAAAGTTTTATCACTCTCTTTTATTTTTGATTGTTTATAATTTTTTCTTACTGAGTTATATTAATAATTACTTGTAGTATTAATTTAGCTCCTACGAAGTCTTCTCGGTTTGTTATTTTGTTAACGATAACGTAATGACTCTGAAAGGTCAATAATGGTGAAAGGAACAAGTATCGATTTTAGTGTAACTGAGGTATCTATTTGATCCGATTTTGTCTCTTAAGACTTTGTCAAACCTTGTAGTCAATTTACTCACATAATTCAAATATATATATATATATAATTATTTTCGTTTTTCAGCCGCATAAAATTATGGATGCGATAAATTATTGTTCATTTAACTAACATAATTACATGTAGTTAATCGCAACGTTAAAACTTTACATCTTATATCACAATTTTTTAACCAGTTGTTAAAACATCCAAAATCATTGCCAACATAAAACAAACAATATATAACGTTGTCGCAATTACAATATTGATCACAATCGTATTTACTGACGACAAACAAATGAACAAAACAAATGTCATTAGTGTATAATCATCATAGAAATCTGGTATGCATAAAATGTATTCATTAAATCAATGTATTTGTCATTGTTTTAAAAATCAAAATCATTTTACTACTTGAAAATTGATGTTGTGTACAAAAGTTTGACAGTCCCTTTTATAATCTTGTTAAAAGGGAAAATGTGTATATCAAGATTATATAAAACTTCAAAACTTTCATCGTCATTTCCATCGATAGTTTGTACGTATAGAAAATATTCGAAATGTGGGAAAATAGATAAGAAATGGAAGGGTTGACAAAAAGGATAAGAAATTGAAGGAAAATAATTTTAAAATATAGAACAAAATAATATAAAATATCTTAAAAACAAAAAATGGTGTATAAAAATAAAAATAAAAAATAGTATCAAATGTGGGTCTTCAAGTTAAATTTTAAAGCACCTCCAATTATGATCTCACGTGGATATTTTATCCTCAAAGCAAAAAAATAAATTATTAATTTATTAACTTTTGTTTGAGGGTGAGAATCCTATAGTTGAAAATGTTCTTAGATAGGGAATGAGTAACTGCTAAAGCAACTATTGGTATTTGAAGAATGTATGTATTTGACATTAGAATTGTTTGATTGCGTTGCGTTTACGTATAAAATTTGCAAAATTACTTTATGAAATGCACTTCCAATGCTCTGTTCTTGTTGTTGTTAATAACAATTCTTGTTGTTGGACGAGGACCAGTCTTGTTCGGACACTCTTTCTCTCTTAGAGTGGTACAGTTCTGTCTGCCAACTTGTTGAAGTCTTCTACATCAGTTCAAGAAGTGACCAACTCATATCCATGTCAAAATGAAAACTCTATCCTTTTAAACAAATTTAGATCACCAAAAACACTTCCACTTATTCATGTATTAAAACAAGATATAATATAAACAACAATTTTCAAACATTTTTTTGTGGAAAGTTCTGAAAAATTGTAAAATATTTCAGAAATGTTCCTAGTGGTGATGAGTGTTGACTGTTGTAATGTGGTGTGGGGCATATATGTTTCCTATGATGCAAACTGATACGACAAAGTCTTACGCAGTTGTTATTTTATTACGTGTTGGAGAAGGGCATTAGGTATGACTTCTTTTACTTTTTTATTTTTGGCTTTATCGATACATTTTATACATTTATAACGAAAATTTTAATGACATCAATAAGATTAATTAGGCTAATGTATCAGTTTGATATGGTCTAAAATGATAGACAACAAAAATCATAAACTAATATATTTATATGTATACATAATACATAATTACACATAAATATGTTATTCTTTAGGATAACTGATTAAAATAATATTATTTCAAATTTTTATTCTAAATATAATACTAATCATTTAAATTTCCAAAAATAACATAAATTTAATACTAAAATAATTAAAAACTTATTTCTAATGAAAAATTTAAACTCTAAACTGGAAAAATGAATTCAAACATTATATTTTAATTTTATATATAGTTTATTTAATGTAAATAATTATTTTTACATAATAATTTGTGTTATTTTTGGAATTTTATTTTTATTCTACTAAATTTGGAAAATAAATTTAAAATGATGTTATTTTAGAATATTAATCTAAATTATTCTTTTCACGATTTTTGAAATATCAATCCCCTTTATTTGTGTATGTTTTTTTATTAATTAAGAAGATTTAAAATAAAATCTCAGATTTTTGCTACTAAAGCGTTTACGAGTAGTCAAAATAATTAAAATCGCACTCAATTTTTGTTTAACATTTGTCAAAAAAATCACCACTTGATACTTACGTGAGATTTTACATTATTACTTGTTAGTATTCTCAAATGAACAAAGAATCAAACACTCAAACAGATAATTCAAAAGAAATAGATGGTGACTAAAAATTCCCCATGTGGCATGTGCTTTGTTTCAACAACTTATTTATCGTTGTGACACTACATAACTACATATGATGTGATCCCATTTTCTATTTTCAAAAATATCCTCTCAGCTTTTTCAATTAATATTGCTTTTAAAAATGGCTAAAATAAATTATATTTGTATGCAACCAATTGGAAATTCAAGAACATTTTTGTACAAAAACTAATGAAAAAACAAGAAATTAAAAGGAAACAAAAGTATGACAATCGAAAACCAAGAAGGCCTTTAACCAAACCAACGTCGCATGAAACGCAATTATGGCAACCGAACCAGCCGCGACCACTATCACCGCCTTGAATCCAAGAAGACAAGACGCTATAAGGATGGCCAAAAACAACCACATCCTATTCATCACCATCAATATATACATATGAATATATTGTGTTATATTTTTACATTACTAATTGTTGTCTCCTTTAATTTCCAACTCGAATTTACTTGTTTATATTGACAGATGTCACATAATTAAATTTTCAATAGGGAAAGCGTGGTGGAAAAATTAAATAAATGCAAAATAGTTAATGATGCAACTGCATGTGTATGATTTGTTCGTTTTGAGCATTCTTACTATTTTCTACTTTTTATATATCTCTCCACGTCATGCCCAATAAATATATTTAATTAAATATATACTTTTAATATTTTAAAAACTTTTTTAATTAAATAATTTGGTTTTCAATCATAATGAGTCAAAAACTAATTTCCATGAACAAAGGAGAAAAACGCTCGCCTTCTAAACATAGCCAAAGAGGCTTACATTTACAAATTCCATCTCTGGCATCAAGTTTTGCAGAATAATAAACAACACAAGTCTTCATTATCTTCAAGGAAAACAACAAACTATGGATTCTTTAAGAGGCCAAGGTGGGATTCAGATGCTTTTAACTGCTGAACAAGAAGCTGGCCGGATTGTTTCAGCTGCTAGGACTGGTAATCATTTCTTTCTCTTTTACAGTTTCTTGGCTCGATTAGTAAATTTTTGTGTGTTCTGAGTCTTTTCTGGCTTTATGAATCGATGATCAGCAAAACTAGAAAGAATGAAGCAAGCAAGAGATGAAGCTGAGAAAGAGATGGAAGTGTATCGGTTGCGATTAGAAGAAGAGTATCAGAAACAAGTTTCTGGGGTAATCAACACAAAATCAAAAACCAGATATCGATTTGTACTCACATTATAATTTCTTCCTATCTTTTGTCTCAGACAGATCGAGAAAAAGTTGCAAAACGATTAGAAGATGAGACAAACATCAAGATTCAGAACATTAAGGACTCTGGTTCAAAGGTGTCCAAAGATATTGTCAAGATGCTCATCAAGTATGTTACTACAACTGGAGCATGATTCTCACCACACTCTCACCTCATAGTTTCTTATTTTTCTTGATAATAAAGTAATCGTATGATTCTTAAATTCTACTTTTTTGCTGAATGGATCCCAGTTGATAATAAAATATGCAATGGTATATACGAATCATGCGATAGCCGATTTCACAAATATAAGCCAAAATCAAAATCAATAAAGAATTGAATCGAGAGATATATGCAACAAGAACAAATAATAAAACTTGATTTTGGTTAAATATTAAAACAGGATTCAAATACGCACGTGTGAGAGAGAGAGAGTTGTTGAAAAGTCTGTTATTGTGTTCTGTTTGCGTTGTAAAGCGGCTGAAACAGAGGGAAAGAAAACTTAGGCTTCGTCTTTCTTCATCCTTACCTTCTTTCTCTCTCTTCGTTCCATGTTCGCATCGTGAAACAGACCAGTGATCACCGGAAAACTCAACAAGCTCTTAATTTTCCTTAGATTCCGATTTTCGATCGATGACAACGTTTCACAGCTTTCGGAAAGCCGTCGGAGCGCTTAAGGACTCCACCACCGTTAGTATCGCTAAGGTCAACAGCGAATTCAAGGTCTGCTAACATTTTCAAAATTTCCAATCTTCTTTTGTTCTTCGGTTTCAGAATTCTGTAAATAACCGATGAATTTATCTGGAAATTCGAGATAGGTTTTGGATGTTGCGATCGTCAAGGCCACAAATCACGTAGAATCTGCTCCCAAAGAACGCCATATCCGCAGTAAAAAATTTATTCCCCAAACCCTTTTGATTTAGACACGAATCGATAAGGGTTTCTGGTTTGTCTTTCTGCAGAAATATTCTCTGCGACATCTGTGATACGACCACGAGCAGATGTTGCTTACTGCATTCACGCATTAGCCAAGAGATTGTCCAAAACTAACAATTGGGTCGTGAGTCACTTCTTCATTCCACTTAAACGATCTTCATTATCACTCAGGGTCGCTCTAAAATTGCTTCTTTCTTTTCCAACGATTAGGTCGCGATTAAGGTGTTAATAGTTATTCATAGAACACTAAGAGAAGGTGATCCCATTTTCAGAGAAGAGCTTCTCAATTACTCACACAGAGGACATATACTTCGAATATCTAACTTCAAAGACGACACAAGTCCACTCGGTGAATATAATAACTTTCCTACATATGCATACTTTAGGTTGTTCCACACTTTGCTATGTTCATAATAGTGAAACATTTTAATGACTTGTTAATTGCAGCTTGGGATTGCTCTGGGTGGATTAGAACATATGCGCTTTTCTTAGAAGAGCGACTTGAATGCTACAGGGTTTTGAAGTATGATATAGAGGCAGAACGTTTACCAAAAGGGTCAAGTGCATCTTCAAAGGTTTGTTCTGTAATTCTCACCTTTTAAACAAACAAAGAATCTAATTCTAGATATTGATATGTGTATCCAGAACGTGGATTTCAATTCTTCTCAAACGTATAGAACAAGAATGCTATCTAATGAAGAATTGCAAGAGCAGTTACCTGCTTTGCAGCAGCTGCTTTATAGGCTTACTGGTTGTCAGGTACAAGTTATATATCCAAACTATACTTTTTTCTGCCTTGTTTTTTACATCGAACGATTTCTTAACATGTTTTCAGTTTTGCAGCCTGAAGGAGCAGCATATAGCAACTATCTAATCCAGTATGCTCTTGCATTGGTGCTTAAAGAAAGCTTCAAAATATATTGTGCCATTAATGATGGAATCATTAATCTTGTAGACATGGTTAGTACGGATCTCCTTCTCTGGTTTAGTACTAATTTGCTTCTATTGCGTGTTACTATAAGTTTGTAAAACTGCTTTGGCTGCAGTTCTTTGAGATGTCAAGACATGATGCAGTCAAAGCTCAAAACATATATAAACGAGCTGGCCAACAGGTAAAAGCTTTAAAGCTTGACTAATTCACTAAGCTTGACTGTTAAAACGTTTCTCACTACACAGGCTGAAAATCTGGCTGATTTTTATGAGCACTGCAAAGGCCTAGAGCTAGCAATGAACTTTCAGTTCCCAATCTTAAGACAGGTTCCTTCTTAGCTTGTGATATATGATGCGAGACTGATCACCATAAGAAGACCTAATATTTAGAAACTTGTTTCAGCCCCCTCCGTCTTTTCTTGCAACAATGGAAGATTACATTAAAGAAGCGCCTCAAAGTGGTTCTGTGAAGAAAAAGCTGGTACGGATCTCATCATATTTGAATGAAGTTGATTAACAAGTTTCTTTATGATTGGAGTTTTTAACAGGAGTATGAAGAAAAGGATGAGGAAGAAGTACAAGAAGAAGAAAAAGAATACCCTGCGCAGCCTGAAGAAGCCAAAAATCAAAATAAAAACGCCCAAGGAGACCAGCAGTTGATCGAAGAAGAGGAAGAAGAAAAGAAGAAAATAGAAGAGGAAGATATTAAGCCTTCATTCTTGATAGACACCAATGATCTGCTGGTGAATTTTCTTCGACACATCATTTCATGTGTACTGGCATATCTTTTGGCCAAAGTCTCAACTTTATCTTTTCCTTCACAGGGCCTGAATGAGATAAACCCAAAAGCCGCAGAGATAGAGGACCGCAATGCATTAGCTCTCGCAATATATCCACCAGGTAGCGGAAACAACCGCAATATTTTGTTCCATTTCGTTTATTTCCACTTGTGACTGATTCTTGACAAAAACTAGAGACTTTGTAGTGGAGGAAGAAATCAAGTTGTTGAACTTTTGTTGGTCTCTGCAGGTCATGAAGCTCCAGGTCCATCGAACAGTTTAAGCTTAATAGAAACAGGTGGGTCTGGTTGGGAACTGGCACTGTTCACTCCTCAAAACAACAGTAACAACAATCCCCTCCCTGCCCATGACACAAAACTTGTAAGTAAGTTTAACAACGAATCTATTTAAATTTGTGATTTCTACTCTCAAAACTCACATGGTTTTGTTTGTTCTTGCTTGTTGTAATTATAGGCAGGAGGATTCGACAAGCTATTGCTTGACAGTCTATACGAGGATGATTCAGCTAGGAGACAAATCCAACTAACCAATGCTGGCTACGGACATGGTGGCACAAACAAAGCAGCGCCACCAAACCCATTCGAGTTGCAACAAAATCCCTTTGCAATGTCCAACAACATTGCCCCTCCCATTATCGTTCAAATGGCAATGCAACAACAACAACAACATATGATGATGCATCAGAGTCCCTACAATTACTCTCATCTTTATGATCATGATCGTCATCAGTTCTCAGCTGCAGGTCCTTCGTCTTCTTCTAATCCATTTGGAGACCCCTTCTTTGCTTTACCGCCTCCTCCAGGCTCAGCTGGTTCGCAGCATCAAAACAGAAATCATCATATGCTCCTCTAGAGTAACAACATTTCACTTCATATTATCTCTCTCAAAATGTGTTATTCTTTCTAGGAGAAAACTAATTCATGAGTTACGATCAACCCAAAATCCAATTATTATTGTGTCCCATTAAAAGAAGTTTTACCTTTATTACAGGATTTATAAATATTAAAAATTGCAAAACAAAAACTGGTCAGGTCCAGTTTGGATACTGACTAACTCGCTTTCGGGAATATAAAGTATACTTTTATAAGACAATATTTTTTATATATTTAACTATGAGGATGATGAATGTAGAACATTTTTTGGATCAAGCTTTCGAAGGAATGACAGTCATTCGGAGTGTTCCTATCCACTCTTGTCCAGGAATCACTGTAATCGGTTTCTCGACAGCCGCACTTTCCACTGTTACAAAACGCCTGTAGTCTTCAACTCCCAAGTCGCTCACTTTCTTCTCCCATGGATTCCACACCACTGCAAATTATTGTTAAATTGTAATTGATCCATCATTACTAAAACACGTACAATCTGTTTCTGTGTCTATATATATAAATTCCTTTCTTACCAGCATCATCTTGTCCCTCCTTGTGTACCACAATTGTCCTCTTTTTCTTGCGGTCCACGATTCTAATATCTTTTGGAGTGCGTAGGTAAATCCTGTCCACCTATTTTTTTCAGGCGTTATTGGTGTTTTTTTATCGTAGTGATGAAAATAAAGGGTGGAATTGGGAAGACAAAAGAAAAGAAAAAGCTTACCTGAAAAGTAAAAGTTATAACCTTGGCAAAATCATTGAGACGTGTTCTGTTCCTTAGTTGGTCAAGATAATTCAAATTATGTAATCCTTCCACCTGGACTTCACTGAAACAAACATATCCAGAAAGAATCTAGTTAATATTATTTGAGACGATATCAGAAAGATCTCAGTGAAAAATTACAAACGAAATATGGACAATCGATGAGGTACCTGATATCGGAAACAGAGAAATAGGGGTGAAGAGCAAATGTGAAGGTAAATGGCTTTACATCTATGTTTTTGATACGAGATGTCAACGTTAACTCTCCTTCAGATCCCAATTCTATCCTTAGTCTGTACTCAAACCTGAAATGGATACATGCATTATGCATAGGTCATAAAACAGAGTTTTTCTACGAATCTGAAAGTAAAAGAGAGGTTTTGTAAGAATCTAACTTATGAGGCCAGATCTTCAAATCCTCTTGAGATGATCTTAGAATTAGGTCAACCGAAGATCCGTTAGAAGAATGTGGATTAGCATCAACTTCCCAAAACCTATTTCTAACAAATCCATGTGTGGGAAGTGGACCAGTGTTACTGTACTGTATACAGAAGAAGAAGACAAAAGGCATTTCATCAACAAAGATTTACAAAGAAAACTTTTTGAAAAACAAAAACAAAATCTGAAAGCACATACTTGCGGAAACAATATTGGAATTCCTCCACGAATCGCTGTTGGAGGTTCGAATATAGCCTGCACAGTTCATAAAACATGATTTAGATCTCTCTCTTTCTTTGGAGCTCTTTGGAAATTACAGATTTGATGTAGAATGAAACTGAAGTATATACCTTGCTACTCATAACAAGTAACTCCTCTCCCTTTTCGTTCTTCCAAGAAGTCACTTGACCTCCATACAAATAAACCTGAATATATTTTTACTAATGAATTATCTGCATTCATCACTAATTTAATAGATTGATCCTATCGAAACCAAGTTTCTGGTGTACAATGACGATCAAACAAATCAAAATCCGCACGAACGTATTGAATATGTCTTAGAAAATAACCTCGAAAGATCGGCCTCGAGGGTCGTGAACGATGATCTTGTCGAGACCATTGATGCCCTTAGTTCGTTGAAAGAGACGTTTCTCGGTAGCCATGGCGACTACTGCAAGGAGCAGTGGTGCCCAGAAGAAGATCACAAGTCTGAGATTTCCCAGATTTCCCATAGTGAATCGTCCTAACTCTTCACTCACGAAGAGGAAACCTTTATGAGTATTTGTCTCGTTTTTATTCCATATATATATAAGAAAATAGTCAGCGATGGAGCCTAGAATCAGGAATGTAAGGTTCAATTATTTAATTATAGAGAATGCTAAGTTTGTTATTGACCAATAAAAGAAAAAAGTCTTAATTTGTCTCATCTTGTTCTAATTAATCAGCGATAACGCCACATGCATTTGCTTCTTATCAACGCCGTTTCTTATACACATTTCTGAAAACGTTTTTTATTTATTTTATTTTCCTATTATTCAATATTCATACACATTGATATCTACTATAATTTATATTATATAATTTGTTTTTAATATGAAATTCGAATTATTAATAATTAATTTTTAGGATGAGTATTTTATATATAAATATATTCTATAATATAGAAAATTAATTAAAGTAATTTTATTAATTTAATTAAAATATGTTAAGAAAATCTCTTAATTAATTCAATCAAAATTTATTTCTAAGATTGTACTAATTTTTATATTTTTAAAATTTTAAATTGTCTATTACTATCTATTACTAAATCCTCACACATATCTATTACTATATATTTAAAGAGAAACATTAAAACTCAAATTTTTAATTCCAATGGATTCAAAAATCATGAGATTTTAAGATCTTCAACATAATCAATTAATCTCTATAAAAAGATTTTACTGTTAAAGATAACACAAGAAATGAAAAAATATAATAAATATTTTTTATATTTTATTTAAAAATTCATTAAATATAAATTTAAAATATTAAATATTTTCTACAAGTACTATCCTAGTAATGAATGAAATAGACTAACAGCTTATTTGTGATAGAAACCTCCCATTACGAATCACAATCTCTTATCATTGCATCAAATGTAAATGTAACTTGTATTGTAGCTAGACTTCAACAATGAGACCTAAAGGTTACAGCTTTGTACTCTAAAAGTGAATAATCTCTGTTTTGCATTGGAATTTTCGGGTGGGTTTTCTGTTGGAATCATCAACTCATGTAGAGCAGGTGAGTGTCGGTGGTGCTGTTGGTGGAGGATTTTCTGCTGGAGCTGCCTCGCCCGATGTTGGTGGTGGAGGTGATGCTGCAGCTGCCCCTAAGGAGGATGAGAAGAAGAAGAAAGAATCAGAAGAAGAAGAAGAAAGAATCAGAAGAGGAAGAAGGAGACTTTGGATTCGATCTCTTTGGTTAAGATGCAAATAGTTTGTGTGGTCTGCTATTTTGCTTTCAATTCCATTTACCCTCATTTCAAGAGGTCTTTGATGTAATGACATGTTTCTCTTTCGATCATATCATCTTTTGCTCAAAACAGGGTTGAAATGCCAGAGATTCCGTGTAATAAAAGCATATCCGAAAAAATGACACTTGTAAGATAAAATCAGAGATTAGCATGTTTCAAGATTAGCATGTTTAAATAAAAAATGGATTCAATAATACTGTCTAGAAAGTTTTGGAATTGTCTTCTTTGATGAATCCACAAACCAGGTACAAATTCGAGTAAACTACTGAAACATTTATGAATATTTACGAACATGTCACACGTTTATCACAACGGCTATGATATGATAAGGTTCCGAAGTGAACAACATTCTTCACAATCATTTGCTTCCGCTAAATGATTCCCAATAAATAATCAGCTTTCATGAAAAGCGAATTGTATCGAGTGATTCTGAGTCAGCTGTCTTGCATCAGAAGAGCCACTTATCATCTCAGTTCTTGGCTTTCTGCACAACAGATCAACAGAGTAACGTTTCAGTGAAACAAAAGACCAACCATGCTAAGTCTATTCAGTCTTGTGCTTTCCCTGTTTCTCCCTATATAACAAGGTGCCTCACATTTATATATACATCGATCACTGTTACCATATAATGTATATTCGACTCTGTACTTAGCTATGTTTCAGCCTATATTATAGGGTTCACAAAGATTAAGAGAACTACCTTTTTGTTTCTACGATTGTGATTGTGAACCTACCAGTTCGAACTTGGCTAAAGTTGAAGAATTTTAGTACCTTCAGTAAAGGGCTGTTCCAAACGAGTAACTATATGTTTCCCATATGTGTATTTCTTCAAAGCAGATGCATGCATTCTGACTCGGCTGAACAATGTCTCACGCTGATCAACCGTACACGTCTCGAATATCTTCTGCACAACATAGTTTCCGTACTGGTCCTTCATCATCATCTGTTAAAGGTGGCTAACAGTTAATATCCAATCGGTTAAGGATAAAATGTATCAGGTTTGGTCCATAAGCTCACCAATAGACTACCATAGCTCTCATCATGCCCTGCAATCTCTTTAATTATCAGGTCCCGTTCAGTTCGACCACCATACTCCAGACACTTCTCTATAACATTTGATGCAAATTTATGTAAGCTAAGCTGTACGATGTGCCCTGATAGTTTTTTCACTATTTTCTCTCTTTCTTCAGATGTCCCTTTCTCCAAGACATGCTGCAAAATAGCAACAATGGTTCCGAGGTGGTGATTGGTTGAAACTAGAACTGCAGAATTTTGGTTTAACTGGAATTCAGCTATATGTTTAAGTTTAAAATGGTAGGACATACCTGTGTGACATAATTTCCATATTGGTCTTTTGAAAGGAAGCATACTGATTCCAGTATCTCCTCGGTAATGAAATGGCACTGATGCTCATTTGAGCAACGCTCCAAAAGCCTCTATACACAAGGGAAAAAAGATAATGTGAAGATGCATTGTTCTTGAGTAACAACGAGAGAAACCAAGAAAAGGAGAAGGAAAAAAACAGTGGTTTAACTAAGCTTCAGTACCTGTATGACCCGGCAGCCATAAGGATGCATAGAGAGTGAAGAAACTTGACCACGGAATGCAGATAACATGAACCCAATTCTGTCCGGTGGGATGTTCTCGATACATTTCTGGATCACATGGTTTCCATTTTGGTCTCGAACACATCTCATGACCTGCCCGTCAAGTTCACGTGCTAAATGAACTCTCTGATCAGGTTCTATAACATCAAGAGCCTAACACCGCAACAAAGTTTCACTCATGAGTCTGTCGGTTCAATAAAGTCTAAGTCCAAACAAAATGTAGTGACTTTTGTACCTTTTGTATCACTCGACAACCATACATCTGCAGACTAAGCGGTACAATCTGTCCCATGAGTTGATCCGCAAGTTCCTTTCTCTGTGCTGAACTTCCGTATTCAAAAAACTGAAACACATACCGCAAATATTCAATCAAATGGATACAGTCTGATGGGCAAGACACTGTAACACATAGGGTTGAATAGGAATAAACCTTCTGAATGACATAATTGCCGAACACATCTGTCATTAGTTTGCAAGCATGAGGAAGAACTTCCCTAAAGACAGCTGCTTTTTCATCTGGATTACAATTCTCAAGCTTTTGCTGAATGAATCGGCTCCCGTGTTGATCCGCACTGAAAGGAAACAAAGATTTTGAAAAAAGTTTGTTATTATATGATCGGGAAGAAGCCCAAGATTAAGACCCCTGAAAAAGGTAAAAACGTGCCTGAATTCAACAATGTGTCCTTTGATGTCGGATAAATCAAACCTCCTGCCCTTTCCAGATTTCAGCTCTTCAAGAAAATTGCACACTGGCAGGCCATTGCCTCCTTCCAAATTCCCCTGTGGCTGCCATCGAGGATATGCATCTACATAGGGAACAGAGCCCGGTGAAAGAGGAGGGCCTAACTGTGTAGGCAGATACTGTACCATCATACCCATATTTGGCTGGATTCCATAATAATTAAGACCCATCATTCCCACTCTACCCATATTAGAATTACTCGGGCCCCTAATTTGTGGGACGAACTTCGGATCATCTTTCCGAGACTCAGTATCATTCTTGTGGTTCCTAGGACCCAGCAGGTCAATCTGCCCAAATGACTGTTGACAGTACTGCATATACATAGGATCTGGATAAGAAGTTTGTCCAGGTGGAACATAAAGCTTCTCAGCATACTGCATTTCTCCTCCATGGAGTACACTGCCTGCAGTTGGCCCAGACAACTGAGGAACAAAATCTGGACTGACAATAAGTGAAATGGAACCATGGGAAGGGTATCCAAACGGTGGGATCATGTTAGTGTATGGTCCATAGCTGTATTGAGAAGAGTAAACAGCAGGAGGCTGCATGTTATAGACATGAGCTGGTGGAGTCAAATAAGCAGTTTGGGTGGCAGCGTAAAACTGAGGTGGCGTAAAACCAGAAGACTGAAGCACGGGCTGACTGTCACTTGAGTACTTGTAAGGTTGTCCATAATGAAATTGACCGATCCCAGTAGCTGCATCGTTTACACCATGGAAGCCCATTTTGCTGCCACCTTGAACCCCAGTAAAATTATTTTGTTGACGATGCAGCTGCCTTTCTGGCCTTGCATACCTTGATTCTCGAGGGTATTTGACCGTAGTGGATCCTGATATGTTAGTACTCTTCATTTTAGTGATGATAGTAGATTCATCGAGACTCTTTTCAATGCCAATGGAAGCTGCATTTTCTTTAACCACGACATCATCTGGCATCTCTGAAAAGTTACCACCCTCATCTGTTGTGTTCATTTCACCATTTGAAGAGTTACACCGACTATGTTGAAGGGTTGGACCAGAAGAACTATCATCCTACGAGTAAAAGAGTCCAAGTCATGAGTTATTATACGGCTCAAAGTATCGAAAACTTTGATATTTACATGAAATTTGAGTAAGGGAATACATTTCACTACCCACAACCATACTATTTATGAGAAGGGAAAGAAAGAAAGCCGTACCTGCCTGAAATCAGCCAAACCTTGAGAAGGAGGCAAAAGATGAATATCCAACCCATTCTTCTTATCTGAAACACTATTAACAGATTGCTGCTGAGAGCTTTCATCCTCAGACACTTCCTTGTGAGTAGAAAGTGTACTTTGAGTCAAACGAATGGTGAAATTATCTTTATTCAATCCCCGGTTACTTCTAAATCGATCTACAGGACTGCTGACGTACTGATATTCAGTAGGGTAATAGATAGGTGGAGAAGGTAAGCGGTTAAAGTTGTGTTTAGACGAAGGACGAACAATCACAGGCTCCTCAAACCCATGGTTTTGAAGACTAGGTAGCTTCAAATTATTATAACCAGAGCCGCCCTGTTGTGACAACAGACTATCCACTGCTAGAAAAGATCCCTCTATGCTCGGCGGCGCACTTCCACTACGATTAGGAACAGAACCTCGCCTTGAATTAGACCATCTTTCATTGCTTCCAGACATCCTAATAGGATTCTCAGTAGCCATTGCTCCAAGGATATTGCTTTTCTTAGTCTTCTTCTACACCGAGAAGGCAGATTTAACACAAGTACTTGAATAAAAAAGCTCTCTTGAAACAAATTTTGTCACTAATGAATCAAAGTTACCACAAAAGAAAATTCCATTTTACATTCGCTAATTCATCAACTATCATGGTAAGCAAATAAGCTCGTTTTCCATCTTCATAAAAAGGGAAAATGACTCATAGCTCTCAAGTGTATATATCCTTCCAGTGATCAAACAAGGAAAAATCCGCAGAAAACTAAAAGGAGTTGAAAGCAAGTACTAAAAGAGTGGACTTCAAAGGAAAGAACACAGAGCAACCAAGAGCAAAACCTTAAAACTATGACATATCCACACGCAGATATGCAGAACCATGTAAATGTTCTTCGCGTTAGAAAAGAAAGAGAAACCCAAACGAGAGGCAGAGGAACGAGTAGAAACAGAGTGTAAGTAGGAGGGAAAAGAAAAATAAAGATGTCTTACCCGAGAAAACACTAGAAATGAGCTTCTTCTGTAAACAAGCAGAAGTGACACGAGAGTGAAAGATGAGAGATTTTCTTACCAGAAGGCGATTTTGTGGAAGAAGCAAAAGATTCACTGTTTACAAACCCTAGATTCTGCTGCTCTTAAGACGTCAGAGAGACAAGGAGGAGAGAGAAAGCTATTGGGTCTAAAAAAGTGACCAGCTTTGGCTAAGTCAGTGGGAGATTTTAATGTTTGGATTTTTTTTCCGGTAATGGCAATATATAAAAAAAAAGAGCTTTTTCCACCATTACCATACTTTTCTTTTTCCGCGAAGTTTGTGGAGTTTGACTTTTTTTTAGCCTTATCGGTAAACCAAAATATTATTACTTCTATTAACATCATTTGTTTTCCTACTAAGCTACAGTTAGTCTAATTACAAGCTAACCTAAGGATTAATTGCTCTGGAAAACATAAAGAACATCTTTTTACAAGAATTATTTAATTTTTATTTTTATTCAAAAGGTAAAATGGAGTAAAAATAGCATCATTAATATAAATTAACATAAATTTTAAATTAAAATATATTAAAATTTATTGTTAATGAAAAAGAATTAAACTACCACTTTTTAAGTTTAATGAAATTTATTGTTAATGGAATAAAATTTATTGTTAATGAAATAAAATTTATTGTTAATGAAATAAAATTTATTGTTAATGAAATAAAATTCATTGTTAATGGAATAAAATTTATTGTTAATGAAATAAAATTCATTGTTAATGGAATAAAATTTATTGTTAATGAAATAAAATTTATTGTTAATGAAAATATAATGTTTTACGTATAGAGCAATACTTTAAAATAACACTTTTTAAAATTTTTGTTTCAAATCTAGCACTATAAAATTAAAATTCCAAAATTAGTATAAATAATTATACAAATTTTTTTATTTATTCTAAATAAATTATACATAAATTTAAAATATTATATTTGGGGTTTTTCTAATTTAGGATTTAGTTTTTTCTATTAAAATAAAGTTTTAATGTATTTTAATATTAAATTTGTGTTATTATTAGAAATTTTAATTAATGATGTTATTTTGGAACAAAAACTTAAAAATGTGTTATTGTAGTCAATTGCGATTAAATTTATATATAATTTATTTAAAATAAATAATTATTTTCATATAGTTATTTGTGATATTTTGAAATTTTAATTTTATAATGATAAATTTAGAACAAAAAATTTAAAAATACTATTTTATGATATTACTCAAATTTAATTTAACTAATAGTAACATAATATAAGAAAGAAGTTATATTTGTTGACTTTTGTCATACTCTAAACTACTATGAATCTATCGATCCACATTTAAAGCAATGTAATATCAATAATGGAAATTTCACACATAAAGGTACAAAGTACAAAGAAAATGACACAAACAGTTTATACTTAGAAATGGACAATGCTTATCATCTGAGAGATAGTCGAAATTTGTTACTTTCAATTTCTTTCTTTATGCCAAGAAGAAAAATAGAAAAATAAGCAAAGATTTCTGTAATTTTCTTCCTCCCACGAATTTTTCTTTGCTATCGAAAACAGTGGTTATTATTGGAACCTCGAAATATTCATGTTGTTTTTTTTTATTGACTGGGTTTTTTTGTTTGTCGAGAAGAAAACTGCATACAATTTTTTAGAACAAAGCTAATAAAAAAGTTATTCCTTTGGCTCTCAATCAAAAGTCAAAAGTTACCAATCCAATAGACTTTTGTTTCCTCTGTCTTTTAGCCAGAACTATAGATTTTTGTTTTCTCTGTCTTTAAATTTATAAAATTACACTTAAGACAGAAAAAAACCATTACAAATTATCTATTTTTTGCTGTCTATTTTTTCATTAGACAGTATTTGTTTTAAAAAGGTTCCAGAGTCCTGAAGCCAACTCAGATCCACAGGGAATTTGACTATAAGAGAAATTATTGAAGAAAATAGAAAGATGCCTTTAATAATGATCACCCTTGTTTGAATTCAATCACTGGTGAAGATTTGCTGGTTTAGTCTCTTCTCCATTTCTTTATCTCAAACCCAAGAGAGAGGTGGAAAACGAATCAAAGGAAATGCACAGTGTATAAGTAAAAGGAAAAGGCTCTTAGTCGTCTTCCATCAACATTTGTATGTTTTAAGAATTTAAGTTTGTTTTTTCAAGAAAAAAGGAAACTTTCTCTCTCGTGATCACCTCACTCTTCTGGGTTTTATTTTCTTGCCCTAGATCTTTGAATTAAAATCGAATTTTCGAGATCTGTGTTCGGACAAAGATTCTGTCTAGAAAGTTGAATCTGGGAATTTTTGAGCTTTTGATTTTGGTTTAGTCGGAGACAAAAATCACGAGACTTTAAGACACGGAGGTAAAAAGAAAAAGACTCAACCTTTGAATGCGTTTTAATTAGAAGGGAATTGTTTCAATGGGTGAGACGGAGAAGAATTTGCAGGGGCCACCACGTCACCACACATCTCACCTTATGGGTCGTCTTGACAGTTTCTGTGACCAGCATGTTCCCACGACACAGCAAAAGCTCCTCGTGTCATGGTCTCTTTAGCACCAGAGGCTGCGAGCATGCTATCTCGGCTTGGCTACCTTTTCATGTCAGCTCGAGCAGTGGTCAGAGACATACTAAGAACGCCTCCCTTTCTAACTGAAAACTCCAAACTCGCTTTCTTGTTCATGACTCCTGGTATGTTGCCTTTTGAGAAGCTCTGGGATGAATTCTTCAAGGTAACAATCAACTGGAAGAAATTCCAAAAATTTTCCTGAAAGAAAAAAAGAGACACCAAGGAGTTGTATTAACCTGAAAACTCAAACACCAAAGAGTTTAACATATTGTTCTTGCTAGTTAGTAACCAAAGATGTTACAACCTATTAAAAGAGGACTAACAAAGTTGATGAGATCGGTTACTTTGGTCTAAAGTTTATTGATAAAAGATTCTTAATTTATTTTACTTATTCACAATAAAAAAAACATGGCTATTTAGATAAAGAAAACTATGCTGATGAGCCTAACAGAATAACTCTGTAATTTTCATAGGAATAATATGTTATTGCCCATCTAACGTTTTTCATGGTACAAACAAATTGAAGATAAAACCATTCTGTTAGTGAATCTAGAAAAATATCTCTTGCAACAAAGGTGTTTCCAAATCCGCAGCTTCAACTTCAGCTTCGCTGGTAATACAGAGTGTTGCCTTGGCTCTTCAACGGAGATGGATGGCTTAGGGAGGAGAAGACTGAGCATCGCCGGAGGAGGATTGATCGGAGGAACAATCTCCACCGGCTCATGATGAGTATTAATAGGAGTCCCTGGCTGCATTTCCCATTTGAACGGAACACCCTCCGACCCCCGCTGATAGTAGTATCCGACGGATGAGTTTCTCGAGATTGAAGATCCTTTCTTGTATAGACTGTTCTCCATTTTACCAGGCCAACGATGGTTTATGTTGTTTGAGTTATATAGTGTTCTTGATTCGTATTTACGGTTCTTGGTTTTATATTTTGTTTGAAGAGAGACAAAGAAAGAGAGATTATTGTCCGGTCGAGAAAGATGGAATGGAACTTACCACAATCTCATAAGTTGTCCTGTTTTCTATTACGTAAATAAAAGTTTTTGACTTTGCCATTATTCAATAAAAACTATTGCTTAACACTTCTATGACGCAATCCTTTTTGCACGGTCAAGGTACCATATATTATACAACCATTAATTATGATTCATGCATAGAATATATTTTTATAGAGATTACTTTGAAGTTTTTGTTGCCGACCAATTACATTGTTGATTTGAAAGACGTTTTCTGTATTAACCAACAGAATTAAATATGGATTCGATCATATATTATATACATACATGTATGTGGGAATCGACGGTGTAGGATTCTTGAGTATAAACAGCAAAAAAAAGATGGTTTTAGGAGAAGAAATTAAATTCGTTAAATCTATGTGTTAACTTTGATACGAAGCGCACGTTAGACTTTGATTTTGGACCATTTATACGCTCATGTGAATGCTTAGACCCACCTTTGCGTCATCTTTAATCATCAAACTATGTGATCCTGAATCACTTTTTTATTTATTAAAAATTATAATGTTTACAAAGATAAATATATTATCGTGAAACTTTCACTAATGATTATATAGAAATAGTTAATAATAAATAGTAGCAACTAATAAGTGGAGAAAATATCAACGAAATCAATAAATAAATAACACTACAAGAATGATGCACTTTGATGTTGTAGTCTTGTATTAGTGCTGGCTTGAATCTCGACGATGTGAGTATTGGTGATATAAAAAGCAAGACATTTTATTCGTCTATTGCAATTATTGAAGTTTGTAATATAGTAATTTTATTTGTCCCAAGTTTTTTATATAGTATATATGTTGCATTTTGGTTTCTTAATAGACATGATTTAAATCGATGTACAAGTCATATGTCGGTTTCTACAAAAAAATCCAAGCAAAGACTTGGCTTATTAAGTTGGCTACTGATAAGAATATATATGGTCACTTTCACTAGCCATATATAAAAAAGTTGAATTCAGAAGAAAGAAAAAATGTGTTCAAAATACAAGTGAAAGACTAAACCACTCACCATAAGTTCTGTAATGACAATATCATAACTTCCCACGAAATCCAAGCTCATTGCTTTTGCATGTCCTTTATCCTTCTCACCAAAAGTCAACATTTTACGTTATGGACAACAATCAAACTATACAATACCCCAATAAGAATCTATCATTTTCTCGTCAGTTAAAATTACGAACGATCTTTCTACCAAAGCGAACCAGTCAAGAATTTTTAGCTTAAGGATAATGTTACCCTAAAAGTTTTGTGGTCTTAGTCGTGAGAATCAGGGAAGGAAGGTAAGCCCCATTCCTCTGGTTTGAAATCTAGCAGAGATGCTAGAACTTGATCCGCAACATCGCAGTAGGACTTATCTAATCTTGGATCCGGTACCATTATCACATTCCTGCACACACATACACACACACCATTCAAGGACAACGGTTTAGCCTTTTAGGGCTCAAACTGAACCCCTAATTTGCTCATCTGCTGAGAAACTTGGAAACTGTTACCAGAAATCCACTTACATTCCGGCATTTTTAGCTGCCAGGACTCCAGAAGGCGCATCTCAAACACCAGAACCTTCCTTGGATCTACAGGACCATCCTACGAATTCCGACAAGAGGGAGACATTAGTTTAAAAACTAATTTAAGAAAGGTGGAAATACATGCCAATGGAATTTGTGTTTTATTTCTATACTATGGTGGTTATATGTACCTCAAATCTCCTAGATGCAGCAAGAAAGCCGTCTGGTGCGGGCTTCCCTTGCTTCACTTCTGGGTCATCTCCCCGCACTATGTGATGCATCAAGGAAAAAAGCTCACGGTGTCTTTGTGTCTTTAGCTCAAAATGCCGTGTGTGGGTACTGCATTAAAAAGAAACATCAGATCAGATATACCAAAACGATAAACGGATAAAAAGAAGCTGAAAAAGCCAACTGCACTCTCAATGATCTATTATAAGAAGTAGATGTGCTGATGCGGAAAGAGATACCCAGTGGCCACACAAATTGGGATTCCTCTCCCATGGAGATGTGTGAGGAGTCGGCTAGCTCCTGCAGTAGAGGAAGAATATTGGATCATGCCAGCAAAAAATATAAGATTGACTGGCGTCTGTATTTTCAGAGTGATTAGTGATTCAGCGAGTAATCAAGACTAAATAGTATAATCAAAGCCGATTTCACTGATTGAAACACAACGAGAGAACAATTTGTCTCCGGTACATAAGCAAGGAATGAGGATTGTACCTGGCATTAGGTCACTTGTGGGGAATAAGTCTTGCAACATTGACTCTCTCTCCACAATGAACTCTTCAGCTGAAAGAGAGTCACTGATTCCACTTTCGTCAACAAAAAGCCTGGCAGCTTCGATCGCTTTTCTCCCCATCATCTTTGCCTTCAAAGACCAATCAAATGTTTTATTGTATCTAGCAAGTATCTTTTCCTGGACCTCCGTGTAAAACTTTTCGGTGTCTGCAAAACAGTAGAGAAATTAACATAAGCTCTGTGTGGAGCGAAATGGCTTGAACAAAAGTAGGAAGAGGAGACATTGTGTCTGCAACAGAGAGTCTCAGTCTTAAAGGAAAAAGCAATCACTAAAGGATTTGGAAAGTTCAGTACTACAGCCTGTCATCAATGTCTCTGGTATTTTTTCGGATGGAGCTCAATACCCAAATGAAAGAGCCAATGAAAAAAGTGTTCAAGGTTGAACTGGCAATGTGGTTCGTGAACAAGTTAGGACCACAAGTCTTGTCCACTTGCTTGTGCAATGAAGCTCTGAGAATTTAAAACCAGAGAAACCAGATGCTTAAAACTTTTCAAATGCAGATCAAATTAAACCATTTTTTTACTGTTCTTCGTACGCTCAATCTCTTATCATACTAGATTTTTTTCAGTTTATTTCACCGATCAAACAACTTTACAAAACAGAAGACACAGTGATGAAATAAAACAAACTACATCAAAAACATTCGTCGCAGTCAAACAGGTAACTCAAGAAATAATAAAACAAAAACCACACCCCATAACAAAAATGTCAATTACACAAATCTACAAAAGCAAAGATCAAAGGCCGAAGACAACGAAGTTACCGAGAAGGAGACCGTCCATGTCGAATATGACGTGAGTGATCGATCCTCTGCCGGAGTCGATGACGCCGTTGAGGGGGGCGGCATGTGTCGACATAGCCGCTACAAACCGAAGGTTTACTGAAGCTCTGGTCACTGATTTCTGTGGAGTAACGAAGATCGGAATCTTATTAGAATATCGCAACGGATTTGTTAGAGCAACGAATCGAGTCGGAACTGATAACATAGTTTGACGAGACAGTAAAATTGACCAGCGGCTGTGACGTGTATATATGACATCACTCTTAATCGGGCTTTCATAATTGTTTGGGTATTCCTTATTGGGCTTTAATTTCAATCATAGGCTGTCATTCGTAATTTGGTGGTCAGAACGGTGACGTTACATAATGTTCTGAGCAATACTCGGTTGGGCTTATTAACTAAAAGTCTAAAACTGATTCATACTTAAACTGAAAACTTGTTATAAAAAAGATCATTAACTTTTGAATTTCGATAATTCAAACCACGAAATATATCGTGCACAATATAATCACAATATAAAATATCAAAAATTGTTGTAGTTTAATCATGTAGTTGTATTGATTGAACAAAAATATACATAACCTTAAGTTGATTCACAAATTGTTAACGCCATAGTTAACATTTGTTAAAAAATATTATTAATTCTAACAATGTCAAACAAATTTTATTAAAAATTCCAAATCAAAACTCTTAAAAATTCGGAAAAAGATAAATGAATTTTTTACATCGATTTTATATGTGTAGATTTTGATTCTATTTTTTCGTATGAGATAATATTAAATATTCGTATGAAAATGTTGATTTATTAAACCGATCCATTAGAATCGAGTGACAAAAAAAAACTCTTTAAAAAAAAACTCTTTAAAAAAAAACTCTAATCAATCCTCTATCATCAAATTTCTCCAAAATTCAAATTTTCATCGTCGATTTTCTCTAAAATTCACTAAAACCCAAATTCAAGACACCATCGAATTTGAATTTTATTATTCATCATAGTTAGATTTTATTTTTAATAAAATTATACATAAACCAAAAATCCAAAAACCTGGTTATCTTTTTAATTTTTAATCGGAAATTTTGTATTAAATCGAAACAGATTAAAGTTTTGCAGCAGACAATTATTACTATCTTCGGCCCAATTAAAGCCCAATACCAATGTATATACTAATCGTCTTCTATCCACAAGAAACCTAATTTCTCGTTGCTGAAGTTTCTGTGCCTCACTACAGCGAAAGCTCTTCCAACAAGACCGGAGACGATGGTATAAGCTCTGCTTTTGCTCCGTTTCTCTATTTTATTTTTTCACATTATCAATTTCTATAATGGAAGGACTTATCCAATCCAAGTATTGAATGTGTTCTTTTTTGTCCTGTTGTCAGATTATCCCAGAGAACAATCGCAGAGAGATCTGCAAATACCTTTTCAAAGGTTCGTGGTTTTCGTATTTCACGCAATTTTTTTCCCCTCTAATTTTCGGCTTGATCAGCTTCTACTAGCGAATAACACTGTAAGTTAATTACCATTTCTAAGGATTCTTTGAATCTCAGCTTGTAGTTAGAAGTAACTGGATTGAATAGGTATATGCTTGTCTTTCAGCACCCTTGAAGCTTACGATTTAGATAATAAATTATAACATTGGGTTGTGTAAGTGCTTGATTTTAATTATCTTTTGAACTTTGTTCCTAATTTTAAATCTTGAAGATTCTAAGGCTTTGTTTCTCAGATTACTTTATGACTGTTGGGTCATTTATTATCTGTTCTATTCTGTCCTCAGTTATCCAGAGAATTTTTTTTTGTCTGCATAATAACTGATCTATCTTCCTGTGTTTCGCAGAAGGAGTTTGCTATGCAAAGAAAGATTTCAACCTTGAAAAGCATCCGTTGATTGAATCAGTACCCAACCTGCAAGTGATCAAGCTCATGCAGAGTTTCAAGTCCAAGGAGTATGTGAGGGAGACATTTGCCTGGATGCACTATTATTGGTTTCTGACTAATGAAGGGATTGAGTTCCTGAGAACTTATCTTAACCTTCCATCTGATGTTGTTCCTGCTACCTTGAAGAAGTCTGCTAAACCTGGTGGCCGGCCCTTTGGTGGTCCACCTGGTGATCGTCCTAGGTAATTTTTCATTTTAATCAATTAGCCTGTGTGGTTGAAGGATTGGCTGATTCTGATTAAGTGACATGGGTTTGCTGTTTGTATCAGAGGACCACCTCGCTTTGACGGAGACCGTCCCAGATTTGGTGACCGTGATGGGTACCGTGGAGGGCCACGTGGTGGTGATTTTGGAGGTGAAAAGGGTGGAGCTCCAGCTGATTTCCAGCCATCTTTCCAAGTAAATCTCAGCCAACATACTGAGCCTAGAAAGTCGACATATGATTTGGCTTAATTCAGAATCTGTTAGCTAGTTGATAAGAAGATATGTCTAACTCCGCATTGTCTTGTTGTTGTTGTTGCTCGTGCTTGTAGGGAAGTGGTGGTAGACCTGGCTTTGGCCGTGGTGCAGGCGGTTACAGCGCAGCAGCACCTTCTGGTTCAGGTTTGCCTTGAAATTTTTTGTGGTTATGATATGACGAAGGAAGGACAATTCTTGTTTTGGGCTTTAGTTTTGTTGTTGTAATGCAAATCCGGAAGCTTTATTATCTCTTTCTCCGACACTGATTGACAAATTACTACAGAATTCTAGATTAGTGTCATCTGTATGTTTTCTTGCTTTTTGAGAACAAAAGAAAGAATAATCATGCTTTTGTATGTCCATTAAATATGCGTCATGTTTAGAAATATAGGATCGATAAAATAATTAGAAGAAAATCCGCACTTGACAAAACATATGCAGAATCTGTATAATTCGTTTTATGTTAAACTGCAATCATTGTTCCACAAGCAGAATCTATGTATAATATTTGTAGTATTCAAATTACCAAAACTTGAATCAAAATCAGAATAGACAATCCAATTTACTGTTTTTATGAATAGAGCAAGCGTGTCGTCTGATTAATCGCCCACTAGCTCTAAAAAAGAAAATGATTTCGAGATAGATAGTCCCTGCACCAGCCACAGATTTCCCAGTGACATGGGTTAGACAAACCGCCTTCCCTCAGATTAAAACTTCACACAAATTATACAAGAAAGTAGCAGAGCCAAGAAAGCCTAAGAAAAAACTGGTTGTGTCTAAGAAAAGAGTATAAGATTGGGAAAAACTGATTGTTCTTAAATGGGTACTTGCGTATTGTAAGTTAAAAAACTTAATTGGATCTCTTTAATCTTGTTTGTGAAGAGGTACCAAAACTGAAATGCTTCAATATGTATCTTGGTACGTGAGGATAATGTTCCGATCGCCGACGAGGTTTGACGGTTTTTAATTTTATGTGAGGTAGCTTCGATCTCCTAAAAGTTCTCAACACTCCATCTGGATTAATAACGGAAAAGTGATGATTTTCGCCACGACCATAAGAAAAGCTTGTTCCAAATTGTGTTTTGTATTTTTGCCTTGACTTTACATTACTTTCTTTTTAAAATTATTTTAAATGAATCATAATGAATAATATCATTCAGGTCGGGATAGGTTAGAATACTTGAATGCTTTGTCGTATCTATTTTTGTTTCAAATTTTGTCACAATATAGAAAATTGAGCAACATTAACGTAGATATTGGATTCATGTCATTCTGAACTCTAAATCATAAGTTACGGACAATCTAGTGTGGATATGTCAAGTTGATCGGTCAGTTAAAATGATCATTGATACTCATTGAATAAAAAATTATAAATGAAACAAAATGCATCACGCAATTTTGGCTACTATAAATTATTTGAACGCTGTTTTTATATCTATTTTTTTATCAAATTTTATCAAAATATAGAAAATTGATCTATATTTTTAATGACAGTTCTTTACTCTAAATGCATTTTTTTTTGCCTTCAAAATATATATATTATTGAATATCGTTGTTTACAATTGGTAATAAAAATAAAGGACAAGCAATAAAAATGTTCCAATCAACAGGAGATTTGATAGCAGATGATGTTAACATATCAGCAACTCTATTTCCTGACCGTTGTTGATAGAAGAAGATAATGTCTTGAAATTTAGGGATCCATTGTTGTATCGTATGAATGTACTGCTGAACATGTCGATTATTATTAACTCCGTTGAGAAGATTATTTATTGTAAGATTGTCTCCTTCAAAAATAACATGTTGATATCCGAGCGACCATACAGATTGTAGAGCCCAAATCAGAGTAGATAGTTCAGCTTCAATGATTGTTTCTCTGCCTTGAAATTTCCCATTTCCCGTAGTAATAAATGATCCACGATCATTCCGGATAACCCACCCTAGACCTGAAGCTTTATTACCATTATGATGAGATGCGTCATAATTACATTTGACCCAATCGTGCGGAGGTACTTGCCATTGTACACGATTGTTTGTTGTACATTGTGATATCTGACTCTGACCCAAAGATGTGAGGTGAGATAACCATTCATGTGCATCTTCTTGGCTTCTTCGTAGCAAAGTATCATCAGACACATCGTGTTTATTAAACACTAAGTCATTCCTTGATTTCCATATCCGCCATAGTAAGTAAAATGGAAGGTATTTATTTGAAGATTCTTGTGGGCAGTTTTTGTAGCTACCCATGATATATCTGATATTATCATAGATATTAGAGTTGTTATCACATATATTAGTAGTGCATATACCCATCTTCCTCCATAGCATCTGGGCGTACGAACATAGGAAAAAAGTATGGAGTTCTGTTTCTTCAGAGACACAGCAGCGATAGCATTTATCATCATTAGTTATCTTCCGGCGATATAAGTGAGATTTGACGGGTAGACTTTTAGATAATAATCGCCACAAAAAATGCTTATATTTTGGTGGCATTTGTATTGACCAAATTTCCTTGGCGAGATCAGGATACTGAGCTAGTGGAGGAGGAAACCCAACTGGATCCGGAGTAGAAGTTTCAACCGCATATCGATACCCCGATTTCACAGAGTATGATCCATTAGTAGTGTGACGCCAAACCCAAGCATCCTTTGTATGTAAAGGAGGAATAAAGATCTTGTAAATGAGGTGATGGTCATCTTTCTCAATTAGGTCATTAATTGTCGCTTCATCCCATTGGCCTGTGTTTCTATTTATTAGCACATCGAGCTTGAGCCTTGGATTTGTATAAGGTAAATATTTTGGGGCACGTGGAGGACAAACAGGCAACCACGTCGAATCCCCTATATCTGTAGATGTACCATTACCAATAATTCGCTTCAGTCCTGATGTTAGTAACTGTCTACCATGAAGAATTGATTGTCAGCCGTAAGACGATCGAGATCCCCGTGTAGCAGTAAGAAAGTCCCTTGATTTATAATATCGACTTTTAAGGATCCTTGAAAGCAGACAGTGTGGTCTCTGTAGTATTTTCCAACTGAGATTTGCTAATAGTGCTTGGTTAAACTTTTCAAAATCTCGAAATCCCAGGCCACCGATAAGTTTCGGTCTAGTTATTTTCTTCCATGCCACCCATGAAGTCTTACGCTTATCATTCGATGACCCCCACCAGAATCGTGATCGAATTTTATCCAGAGTGTGACAAATATCTTTCGGGAGCTTGAATACATTCATCGAGTAGACTGGCATAGCAAACCCAACTGCTTTAATTAAAACCTCTTTGCCTGCCTGAGATAAGAATTTCGATTGCCATCCTGATATTCGTGATTCAACTTTATCAACAATGTAATGAAACATTTGCCGTCGATTTCTTTGAAACTGTTCAGGTAGACCTAAATATTTTCCCCCACCTCCTATATTATAGATTCCAAGCAATTGATGTACGGTTGCTCGTGTATGAGGGAAAACCTTATTCCCAAACACAATGGATGACTTATCAAGATTTATAATCTGCCCAGACACTCTGCCATCGTCTTCAAATATTTGTTTTAACTGTATCACATTTGTAGAATCAGCTCTGAGAAAAAATAAAGAATCATCAGCAAAAAGAAGGTGAGAGATCGAAGGTCCAGATCGGTTTAAACGTAGTGGCTGAATAAGCTTTCTTGTTTGAGCTTGGTGAAGCATTGAGCTAAGTACATCAGAGCATAGTATAAACAAGTATGGAGATAGTGGATCACCCTGTCTTAATTCCCGCGAAGGTCTGAAACATTCATATGGACTTCCGTTTATAAGTACAAAAAAAGATGTAGATGAGACGCATTGCATTATCCATTGTATCCATCGATTCGAAAATCCTTTCTTTTGCATAATTGCTTCCAAGAAATTCCACTCAATTCTATCATAGACTTTACTCATGTCTGTTTTAACCGCCATATACATTTTCGCACAAGTCGGTTGAACTTTCAAAGCATGTAAGGATTCGTGGGCTAGAAGCACATTATCGGTAATAAGCCGTCCTGGTATGAAAGCGGCCTGATTTTCTGAAACAAGATCATCCAAAACTTTTTTGAGTCGTAAGACCAATACTTTTGAGATGATTTTGTAGATAACATTACACAGGGAGATTGGCCTATAATCTTTCATGAGAGTAGGGCAGTTAGTCTTGGGAATTAGACAGATATTCGTATGGTTGAGACCTGGTGATATGTGTCATGTATCGAAAAAACTAGTAACTTCCTCAATTACTGAGTGTCCAACAATATCCCAATGTTGATGGAAAAAAGATCCCGCGAAACCATCGGGTCCTGGAGCTTTATTCGAGCCAATAGAAAAAACAGCTTCACGAATCTCGTCAGGGGCAACTGTCTTAGTAAGCTCCATATTCATTTCAGTGGTGACAACTGTTGTAACATTTTCTAATACTGAATCCATATTTGTTGGAGAGCTTGATTTAAATAAATCCGCAAAATATTTTAAGGCTTGATGCGCAATACCCTCATTTCCGTAGACATCAGTCCCGAGCTCATCTTGAATGGAAGTAATTGTATTTCTCGATCTTCGATTCTTCGTTGTTGCATGGAAAAATTTTGTATTCCTATCTCCCGCTTGTAGCCAATCATTTCGACTCTTGATTTTCCAGTAGAGTTCCTCGTCTGCATAGGCCTTAGCTAAATCTCTCTGTAAAGACCAAATTTTCCCACTGTCACAGTTAACCCTACTCTTTTCTGCATTAATATCTTTACTTAACTCCTGAATACGGTATTGGGAGTTTAGCATAGAATTCCTTTTTCAAGAGAAAATTCGTTGTCTGCATGCTTGAAGTCGGTAGGATATGGAAGTATTTCTTTGATCATAGCTGTTCCAGCAATTACTAACTAAACTGTGAAATTCATTTTTGTCTGCCCATCGGGGATCATAACGAAAAACTTTGTTATATCAAACATTTTTTTTGTTTGATATACGTAATGAACAGGTTTTGAATAGATGAAAGACAGTTAATAAATGCACTAAATATACTAAACATTTTTTTTGTTTGATATAACAAAGTTGCTTACTCTAAATGCATTTATTAAGTATACATTTGACTAGTGTAATGATTTTTAAGTATATATTTTTCTTTTAGAAACATATTGACGAAAAAAGACAGTTTGACGAAGACTGGTCTGATCGACAAATCATCACGCTTATGTTTTACAAATCCAAGGGGCGGAAATTTCCATCTAAACTCACGCCGTAAAGACGACGACGAAAGAAGTTTGATGGCTAATAGATCGCCCTATAAAAAACAAACGAAGCGATCAATGTCTCAATCTGTTTCTGCTCCTTCGTCATCTCGACGATTCTTTTATCGGAGAAGGATCTCGATGTTGATTCCTCTTGCTCTCTTCTCTGGCGCCCTTCTCTTATTCTTCATGCCGTTCAACAGTTGGGGCAAATTATCTCGTTCGATGGATCTCTCCCGCACGATCCATGAAATTGAAGTAGTTGCTGAGTTTCCTCATGACCCAGACGCGTTTACTCAGGTTTTTGTTCCATTCTGGATTTGTCAATCTTATTTTCGAATTTCAGTACAAAGTGAAGGTTTGAATTCCTGTTCACCGGACGCAGGGACTTGTTTATGCAGGAGATGATACACTATTCGAGTCGACTGGTCTATACCGGAAGGTGATTGATTTTTCTTGCATTGTCTTACTCTTTGTTGTGATCCTCGATTTTGATTTTTTTGTCTCTCTTGTTTCTTATAGTCGTCAGTGAGGAAAGTGGCTCTACGAACTGGAAAGGTATGGTTTCATCTTGTGGTGGTTTGATGAAACATGTTGTGTATTATATCAAACATGTTAGGGAATTGCCAGAGAGGTTCTGTGTAATTGAGAAAATTGGAGAATACCAGCGTAATTGCAGTTATGGTATGCTGTCTGAGCTAGACAGATGAGTCGGAAGCTTTTGGTTCTTGTGAATTTTGTTAATTGGTCTCTTGATCAGCTGTGTGAATTGGTACATTTTTAATTATTCATCCACCTGAGGAAAACTTAGTTTTGTTTCTCCCTTACGTAGGTTGAAGTTCTAGAAAAAATGAAGGATTCATACTTTGGAGAGGGTTTAACACTCCTTGAAGAAAGGTGGGGCTTATCTTTCCTAAAACTATCGCGAGCTTCTTATACTTGTTCTTTAGTAATGCTGTTTTCTGGGATCTTGTTCTCTTACAAGGATATATATATCTCCCCAAGTGACAGCGGTTTAACTGTTGAAAATAGTGTTCTGATCCATCTATTCCTTTTCTGTTGTAGGCTCTTCCAAGTCACATGGTTAACGAACACCGGGTTCACATATGATATTCGTAACTTAAGCAGAGTTTGTACTCTTTTTGTCTGCCTCAGCTATTAATTATCATGATAAAGCAAGTTGTCTAAGTCAGCATCCTTGCTATAATTTAGTTGGCTTAAAATTTTAGCTTACGTAATTCCTTGAACTGAAACGAACGATTTTGGTCATAGACTGGAATTTGGATTCATGTGTAGTGACTGAGTTTACTTACTTGTTCCTTCATTAGTAGGAGAATTGTAGCGAAGTTACTCTGTGTAAATTGCATTACCATTTTATGATGCACTAGCATCACCATACTACATATATTAAGCGTTTGATCTCACTGTAGGTAAAACCATTTAAACATTATATGAAAGATGGATGGGGATTAGCTACCGATGGAGAAGTGTTGTTTGGGAGTGATGGCACTTCTACGCTATATCGGATGGATCCTCGAACAATGAAAGGTCTCATATATACTGCATAGTCTGTATTAAGTTTTTTCCGCTTTGCTTTTGTCCCATTGAGCCATTTAAGCCTGTTCTGGAGACTAGATTTAGCATTTTTGGCTGTATCTTTTCTGCAGTTACTGATAAGCACACGGTCAGATATAATGGCCGTGATGTCCGTTACCTTAATGAACTTGAGTACATAAACAAAGAAATATGGGCGAACGTATGGCAGGTATTCCAACTGTTTCTGATATTTGTATCTATTCATTGCGACATCTGAAAGAATTATTGACACACAAATTAAAAGAGCATGATTAATTTCATGCAAATTCCACTCTTACTAAAGCTAAATTGCTATATAATGCCTGCAAAATTTCAATATGTGAAATCAAACTTGATGTATTTTTATCTTCATTCATTGTTTATCTTTGAGATATCGGAAACAAGATTTCATTGGATCGCTGTTTTTGCACAGATCTCTATCACGAAAAATCAATTTCATAGTTGGAGATGCTGTGATTACAAGACTTCTAGGGTTTTATCATGTAGGCTGATGTAAAACTTTCTATTGCAGTCTGATTGTATTGCTAGAATTTCACCAAAAGACGGATCGCTGCTTGGATGGATACTGCTTCCGGAATTAAGGTTTGTGTTACTTCTAACTTGTCTTTGTATCATTGATCCTCGCCTTCTTCTTTTTTTATCCTTTTTATTTTTTCTGATATCCTTTCGCAGACGAGGATTGCTGAAATCTGGACATATGGTGAGTTAAAAATCTGAAGTTGACAAGTTAAACTATCTTTAAAAGTCTGTGTCTCTTACCTTAATCTTGTCTGTGCACTAAAGGGTATTGATGTCTTGAATGGCATAGCATGGGACAGCAACAAGCAACGCCTCTTTGGTAATAAATCTCGTTTGGTCCCTTGATCTTGAACACTCGACCTCGCCTCCTAGTCATAACCTCTTGAGTCTTGATAATTTGTTTATTTTGCAGTAACGGGGAAACTATGGCCTAAGCTGTACCAAATCAAGCTGAAACCGGCGTCAGCAAAGAGCAAGAAACATATCGAGCAACAATGCTTGGTATAAAAAGGTACATAGGATAATGATTGGAAGAGTGTATACAGTTGCGAGAGGTTAAAAGGCTAATATACCATACCATCAAGTATTAGATTTCTTAACATCAGTGAAGAGTTTGTAACTTTGTGGTCCATGACTGACCCAAGTTGCAGTGTGATGAGTTTTGGTATCTTTCTCTATAACATTTTTGGGTCCCAAAAAGGGAGCAATAAAATATATCTTTTAAAGAAGTAAACCAGAAAACAAAGATAGTACAAGGAATTTCTGTATTCTGTAAACCGACAGAAGATGTGACATGTATTGGCCCATATGCATCAGCCTCATAAAAAATGGATGATAACCTGCAAGGAACATGGTCCGTTCTTTCTTGCTTGAAGCCGAACTCTCTTTTTTTCTGTCATTTTCAGCAATTTGCTCTCTTATGTGTATATGCCATTCATCAATTCATCTAAAATTTACAAATAAACAATCTATATTCACTATGTAATTATATTTGATGACAAATATCAAACAGAAAATTCATTATGTAACGCGATACAACGTTTTAAAAATATATATTCACTATCATTATTTTGAAATACATTTCTCATATTATATATCTCATATCATTATTTTTTTAAAAACGCAATACAATGTTTTAAAAAATTAATTATATTTTTGAAAAAATTTGGAAAATATATTTTATCGTATTTTAAAATATTTCTCTAATTAAAAAAAAAATCAAAATTTGGTATCAATACATAGTTTTTTCGCTAACTAACACTTTGGTAGTTTAGCTAATCACTAGACACTAACATGTGTGTGAAATATTATTGCCTAACTATATACTCTTTAAATAAAAGTTTGTGTGTGAAATATTTTTGTGATTAACAGTTTTAAATAACTATTTATGAAAACCAATAATGGCAGGAATTATAAATTTGATCATATTATGAGAGTGTGGGGTAAATTACAAAAACTTCAAGGGATTATTTAATTCAATAAAAAAAAATTTTCTTTAGAAAAGCATATAAGAGCCCACAAATTGTGTCCCTAACCACACTGCAATTAACACCACACCACATTTCTCTATCCCTCTCTTTCTCGTAAAAGGTAAACCTCAACGGATAGGGAGAAAAAGCCCTCACCGGAGCTTCTTCCATGGCTGCAGGGCTCTCACCCACCGTAACATTCAAACCCCTCCACCGCTTTTTATTCTCTTCCTCAGATCTCCGAAAATCCGTAGTCGGATCCAGATTCTCTCCGTCTCCCCGATCTAAAGGCTTTTCCGTATGTTACGTGTTAGAGGAGCAAAAGCATAGCTCTCCCATCGAGAAGGATGAGCGACCCGATAGCACGAGCTCAACCGCCTTAGACGCTGAGTTACTCGCGTTGCGTTTGGCGGAGAAATTGGAGAGGAAGAAATCGGAGAGGTTCACTTATCTAGTAGCCGCAGTGATGTCGAGCTTCGGTATCACTTCCATGGCCATTATGGCCGTTTACTACAGATTCTCCTGGCAAATGGAGGTAAAAACCCAAAACTCGAAATTCCCGTTTTCCGAAATTTTCACATCGTTTATTTTTCATTTGTTAAAAATCAGGGAGGTGAGATCCCAATATTAGAGATGTTCGGTACATTTGCTCTCTCTGTTGGCGCTGCTGTAAGTTACAAAATCTCGATCCAAAATTTTCCGATTCTTCGTCTTATAATATGAATCACTGAGTTGGAATTTTGAAGCCCAGGTGGGTATGGAATTCTGGGCAAGATGGGCTCATAGAGCTCTCTGGCACGCTTCTTTATGGAACATGCATCAGGTTACTCAATTTTTTGCGTTTTCTTCAAAGAGTCAACCAAAATTATTATACTTCATTTCCACTTTCATGCCACCCTGTTACTGATATTTGAATTATTTTCTTCTCTTCTTTGTTTTGCAGTCTCATCACAAACCTAGAGAAGGGGCGTTTGAATTAAACGATGTGTTCGCCATAATTAACGCTGTTCCTGCAATTAGTCTCCTCTACTATGGATTCTTCAATAAAGGACTCGTTCCTGGTCTCTGCTTTGGCGCCGTAAGTCTTCGCTCTCTCTCGTGTTCTTCTCTTTCGAGAGACCAAAAAGATTAACGTTCGACTAAATCCAACTTCCAAGATCTTTGACTCTATGATTAGGACAATTATTTTTAATTAAACTAAACTAGAATTAGTAAACTTCGGTGGCTTTTGTCGATCCGATAAATCCATAAGTGGGAAAAAAACTAATATTATTTTTGTAATCCCGAATCGGTGATCATATATTAAACTAACGTATCTCTGTTGGCAGTATTCTCTGTATTTGTATTTTAAATTGAAGATATTTTGATTCCTCGTGGTTGCATTAACTTAATGTGCTTTTGTTTGGTATCAAAACGCCGTTACGCAGGCGTTCGCATCTGCGTTTTATTAACAAGTTGTTGTGTCTCCTTGGTAAACAGGGGCTAGGAATAACGGTGTTTGGGATCGCCTACATGTTTGTCCACGATGGTCTAGTGCACAAGCGGTTTCCTGTGGGTCCCATCGCCGACGTCCCTTATTTCCGAAAGGTCGCCGCCGCTCATCAGGTAACTTCCTCCGTCGCCAGTGTTGTTTTTCGAGGAGAGTGTAGTAGTAGCAATTTATCATATAACAGTCTCCTTGCATGATTATGTGTTGCAGATACATCACACAGACAAATTCAATGGTGTACCATATGGACTGTTTCTTGGTCCCAAGGCAAGTTTCTTGAGTCTTCTTTTTTATTTGGTTGGCTTTTAATAATTTGATATTGTAAATTTGTATGGGTGAATTCAGGAACTGGAAGAAGTTGGAGGAGTTGAAGAGTTACAGAATGCAATAAGTCGAAGAATGAAACCGAAAAGGACTCAGAGTTCTTAATTAAAACATGTGCTTTAAATTACTGTCTTTCTGTCGTTTGTCCTTTGCCATGACCTTATGTTGATAAATCACATATGTCGATTTTTGATTTCAATATATATTAAAAACAGATTTACAGTTTTGCATGCTATCAAAGGAATGTTTGTTTTCACGAATGATTTAGCCAAATGATATAATTCTGAGTAAAACTTACAACAAAGGAGTGTTAAACTCGTAACTAAAGAAAGTTTTTTTTTTCATTTGTGTTATTAATAAATAAGAAATATGTCAAAAGTAGTTTTCAAAATACCTACAGGTTTTACAACAATAGTAATTTATAATAAAAACTGCCGCAAATTAATAATTAGGGCAATCGACAAAAAATACCATTTTAAAAAATTTTGTTTTAAATATAATATCATTATTTTTAATTTTTAAATAAAAATTTAATATTAAAACATTTTAAAACTTTTCTATGATAAAAAAGTTAAATCTAAATTAGAAAAAAACTTAAATATAATATTTTATTTATATTTGTAAATTATTTATGATAAATATGTATTTTAAAAAAGTATTTGATATTATTTTTGATATTTTAAATTTATAGTATTAAATTTACAATAAAAACTTTAAAAATTTTATTTTATGATATTAATCTAATAGTTGTGACTATAATTATTGCATTTTTTGTGAAAAATATGTAGCTAATAGGGAACATTTAGTCACCACTTAGTCACCACTTGGGGTTATAGCAAAATTGCAAATATTTAATAATATTATAATTATATCAAAATTTGACACAACAATAATATTTCATAACAGTTTTGTAATAAATAGTCATCCATTTTATAAAAAGATGACAATATTATATCATATAAATTTATACTTTTCATGGTTTTCTATTTGAACTTTTAGATTTCTATATTGTAATACACAAACTAATTGATTGCACTTTAATTTTACACGAACTTTATAAATGATTCTAAAATTTTACAAATCTTGATTTTATTGTGAAATTACGATTAATATACGGTAATCGCATTTAACACATTGCAATTACATCAACTAAAAACTGATTTAAATAACAATGTGTTAGTGTTTGGCTAATATAATCATGATTTATTCTTATTTGGGTCACTTTTCGGTTAATATAATCGTCATATATTAAATGTGATTATTGTACATTGAACTTAATTTTACAGCTAAATTACGATTTGTGAAATTTTATAAACATTTATAAAATTCATGTAAAAGTCATACATATTATATATGTAATTTTGCAAATAAGTATGAAATCTCTAAATTCTTTGTACATAATTCTCCTTTGCCTATATCTCTAAGATTTTCTCATAGTAGTTTACTTTTTTTTATCCTCTCGTGATTTATTCTCCCATGTTTCACAAATGGTCGTGCCACTTGAAAGCGTGTACACACACTGAAAAGGGAGAATAACATCTATAGTCACTATTCTGGAAAGCCACAACATATCTATGTAATTATTTAGAATCTCAAATATTTTTAATCGGATAAATCAAATGACATCTACCTTGAGTGATGTTTATGGATTTTTCTTCTTTAAATGTTTGCATTATACAAGCTTACGTTCACAATGTCATTGGCCGCTTCTTCGCGAGATCTCGTGGAATTGGGAAGCCATAGGAATGTGTGTAAATGTAACAACAATCATTTCACAGAGAAAAATATCGTATAGTAATTAACCATGAACTGACGTGTATATAACGAAACTCATTATTTGAGCTAAAGCAAAGTCCCAACACACAAACGCGACGTGTTATGTAAACCGCGTGAGTTCTATATTGTAAAATAACTTTGGAAGTGACATCACAAACTAAAATGACTTTTATAAAAAAGCATGGCGACGTGTTACGTTCCTACGTCTCCAATATAACTAAGTGGATATATTTCCCCTCATGCTCACTTTTTCTAAGTGGAAGTTATAATTCACGACACACATATCCCAAGAGATAAGGAAATATTAAATCTTTATCTTTTTCTTTAGAGTCATCTAGAAAGAATTTTATAATTAGTTAAACGTGTTTGGTAGACTAATGAATGACTAAATTCTCTCACGACTCTCACCTTTGTGATCTTTCCACCAAATTCAGGTTTTTAAAATTTATAATTGAAATGGTGAAAAGTGGGAGATGGTGAGGTGTCGGGGAGAAGTATCATTGGACAATGAAACACACAAACTATGCAATAGAAAAATCGATGTTTTACACAAATAGAAAGCTCGGTACGATTTTTGATGAAGAACCCTCCAATTATAATCACTAATCAAATCCATATAAAGCTCCAATTATAACCCACCAATAACACTGTTATTGTCAAAGTCAACATAAATATAATTCACGCGTTTCGCAATGGCTATTCCCAAACAATAACGTGTCCCAATTTGCTACGTGTCTTCACTTACACTTAAAGCTTAAATCCACTGAAATTTTTAATTACCCATCAGAGTGGAAAAATGGTTTACACATAAACTACGATTCCATTCTCACATATTGATATTTGGAGTGAAATCAAATGCATTTAGTATTGATATTACAATGTAAAGAATCTACTGAAAAAAAGCAAATCCGAGAAAGAAAACCCCAAACGAAAAAAAGAAACACAATCACAAATAAGGAAAGATAAATAAAACCAAAAGATACTAAAAGAAAAGTATAAATATCATTTAGGGTTTATATTAGTCTTTTTTTATTTATGTTAAAGTCATTCTATATTTTTGTATCATTGTCATTAAATCTCAGCCGATCGAACGAAACCAGCATCGAATCTAAAGGCTATTATTAATTACCTCTACACATCATTCGCCGCGTGAATTGTTTCTAGAGGGTTAATCCAAAGACCGTGATTCGTCTTCTTTTTTCTCATCTGAATCTAGAAATCTCTCTGTTTTCTCCGCTAATTTAGGGAGTTCTTTGATATTGCAGCTTCTATGCAATTTTTTAGAGGTTTGGATCGAATCTCATATTCTTGTTGCTTCTTTTTTCTTCAAATTCCATATATTTTTTCTTATTTGAATTGACTTCCTTCTAGATTTTTTATTTTCGATCAGCTTCATTTTGTTCATCCGAATATATCATATGATTGGATTTTTCATCCAACATGAGTTTTTGAGACAGATCTATTCTCTGTCGGTTGATTGCTTGTAGTTTCATCCAAGAGTCTTGTATCGCTTATGCACTTTGATTTATTTTAATTGTCGTTTCTCGAATTGTTCATCTGGATCTGTTAAGTTGTGTGTTTATATGAGTTCTTGAAATGACCAGGCTGCAGTTTTTGTGATGTATCTTGGATTATTTTGTTGTTTCTTATGTTGAAATCTACATAAATCGTTGGCTGATTTTGTTTTACTTTCTTTGGATTTGGTGGCGTTTTGGGTCCATAGATCGTAACAATTGGTTTGTTAGTCAATCATGTGATCGTTTGATCTTTGTCTGCTTGGTTGGTGAGATTTTGCATCTACAACTTGTTAGCTTCGTGTAGATATCTACTGCTTTGACCTAAAACTATGATGGTTCTTTAAGATAATATTGATGTTACTCATAGGTTTCTGCGTTCCTCTTCTGCAGCTTTAATCTAATCAAGTAAACTGTAAAATGCAGAAAATGGGCGAGTCTAAAGGGTTCAGGAATGTAGGACGAGCGATTTCAAAGGATAAGTCTGCAAATTCTTATAACGTCTCCCTTCAGTTGTCTCCAGTTGTTTCTGTTTGGGATTGTATTGTCCGCACGATGAGGTATTCCTATGTACCAGAGTGGGTGTAGTTACTGAAATCCACTAAGACAAGGGAGTTTAGAGCAATTATTTAAGTTAGAACTATAGAATCGTATCAACAAATTATGGATCACCGGGTGTTCAAGCAAGCTCAGCCGGTAGCTAGGAAAGTTAAGAAGAAACATGGTAAAGATGAATTCGATCGTGTCAAACAAGCTGAAAAGAAAAAGAGACGTCTAGAGAAGGCTCTTGCTACTTCTGCAGCCATCCGGTCTGAGCTGGAGAAGAAGAAGCAGAAGAAATTGGAAGACCAACAAAGGCTAGATGAAGAGGGGGCTGCAATTGCTGAAGCTGTTGCTCTCCACGTCCTGCTGGGCGAAGATTGTGACGATTCATCTCGAGTCATGCTTGGCGAGGAAAAAGAGTTTAGAAAAGCTTGTGCCAGCTATGCGGTTCATGGGTTTGTATCAAACGGTTATGGACCAAGAGAGAGTGACTGGTCAGTCTTATATAAGCCATTGATGAGGGATGTTTGGGATAACAACATGGGAATATTATCTGCAGATTTGATTGCTGCTCAGTCTATTTCGTCACTACAGATATCTGAAGACGCTGATAGGAACGCTTTTGTCTTCAATAGGATATTCCGGTGATGACAAATGACATGGGGCCACAATCCGTTGCTAAAAGAAGCGTTTGCTTGCACCATTTTCTTCATTTTAGAAGCTGTTTTGGTGTGAAAATTCTTTGTTCATCTCTTGACGTTATCTGAAAAGATGCTTTCTCTATCTGTAACCATCACACAGTGCTTTCTGAGTTTTACACAGCATTCCTTTTGAATCTCATCATTATCTAATTTTCAACTAATTCAATCACACTTTTCAGTGGGTTGAGACTAATATTGCAGTTAGGTTGCAGAGAAGCAAAACGAAAGTGAACCCACTTGCATTGCTGTGTTTCTTGCCATTTCTGATAGCATCTTGACAGTGTCGCCACTCGCCTTTACTGCAGTCTCCAGATTAACTTCCTGCTCCAGCAACTGACGTCGCATTACTTTTCGCTGCTCAACCGGTTCACCGGTTTACTTCATATGGGGAAGTAAAGCTTTAATGGGAATGCAACTATGCAAGTATAATGACGATTAACACGTGTACATTGAATTTCTAGATATAAAATTCAGCGTTGGAATCTCAGCCAGCGAACATTGAATCTAACGGCTGTTAATGCACATGTTACAAGTGCTGGGTCCCATAATACTCTACTCGCACCGGCCAAGTCAATGGCAAACTTTACACTACAAAAAAGTCAGGGAATTCGACACGTGGCCGTTTTTAATTGAAAAAAAGACGTGATGGGCTACGTTTTTCTTGTGTGATCTCTACTTTAATGCGATTATCTGCTAGAAATCATCTCTCTTTTTCTCGATTCTGTGATTTCTCTCCATATCTACTTTTCTCTGCATCCAAACACCAACTTTAGTTTTGCTGTATTATCCGATTTAAGCAGGGGAGTTCTTTGAGATTGCCGCTTCTATGCAATTTTGTAGAGGTTTGGATCGAATTTCATCATCGTCTTGTTGCTCCTTCCATCTTCAGTTTCCATGGACTTTTCTTATTCGAAGTTAAAACTTCTGTGAAAAGTTTTAGATTAGATTCTTTTGCTCATCCGAATTAATTCTTCTTTATGGTTTCAAACCTAATTAGTCGATTAAATCCGATTGTTTCTGTTGTCATCTTGTTAAATTGAGGTTGAATTTTGATGTGACATGAGTTTCTCGTGCAGATCTGATTTCTGTCGGTTGATTTCGTTTAAGTTGTTCCATGAGACTAAATTAAGGCACCACGAATTATTCGTTAGTGAGAATTAGAAAAAGGTCGTCGAGTTTGCCTTAGAAGTGACTCACTCTGTCGATGCCCTTTGTATGCGTAGATTTTTACTTGAGTTCTTTAGTTTGGTCCTATTGGGATATTAGGGTTTCAATAATCAATCGGGTTTTAGTTTGTGTGTTGCATCTTGGGATGTTGTTGACTGATCGTGGTGAAGACTTGGTGTCTGTTTAGGTCCCTAGGACAACAATTGTGTTGTTACTCAATCCTGTGCTCTGCTTGGTTGGTGAAGTTTTAAGGCATATTTTGTATCTAGAACTATAACCTTAGACAAGTTTAAATGCTATTGATGATTTGGCTTTAAACTATGTTGTTGCTTTGAGATTGGTGAATTGATGTTATGGGCTAATGCGTTTCTCCATTGCAACTTTAAACCGACCAAGTAATTGTCAATGCAGAAAATGGGCGAGTCTAAGGGGTGCGGAAGAGTAAGACGAATGATTCCAAAAGATAAGTCTGCCAATTCTTATAACGTGTCCCTTCAGCTGTCTCCAGTCGTTTCTGTTTGGGATTGTATTGTCCGCGCCATGAGATATTCCTATATACCCGAGTGGGTGTAGTTCTTGAGATCCTCAAAAACATCGAGTTTAGGGCAGATATTTAGTTAGAATCATAGGATTATAGCAAGCAATTATGGATAACAGGGTGTATAAGCAAGTTCAGGCAGTGTCCAAGCAAGTTCAGCCAGTTGCTAAGAAAGTGAAGAAGAAACATGGTAACGATGAATTAGATCGTGTCAAACAAGCTGAAAAGAAAAAGAGACGTCTGGAGAAAGCTCTTGCTACTTCTGCAGCCATTCGTGCTGAGCTTGAAAAGAAGAAACAGAAGAAATTGGAAGAGCAGCAAAGGCTAGATGAAGAAGGGGCTGCAATTGCTGAAGCTGTTGCTCTGCACGTTCTACTTGGTGAAGATTATGAGGATGCCTCTGGCGCCATGCTTTGTGAAGAAAAGGGTTTCACAATGGATCTGATTAGATATGAACGACCCAAATATGTTCCTCGCAAAACTTGTGCTAGCTATACGGCTCAAGGGATTGGGTATGTGTCAAACGGTTATGAACTAGGAGATAGTAGTAACTGGTCGCCATTCGCTAGAGATGCTTGGTATAACAACACAGGAATATCAGCTGATTTGATTGCTGCTCAGGCTGTCTCATCACTACAGATAACTGAAAAGGCTGACGGGAACACCTTTGTGCTCAATGGGAGGTTCCGGTGATGACTACTGCCCTCATTCCCGATTTCGTTGCCAAAACAAGCCATTTATTTTGGTTTTAAGTAGTGAATTGTTATTCGTTTCAGTGTCAAAATGATCTGTTGTATTTCTCTTGACGTTAGACCTTTATACTCTTGTTTTCTTTCAGGCGCATTGAGAGTTGTATCTCATTTTGTTAACACATCATTTGCACAGTATGGAATGTATGCTGAGAATTGCCAGTAACAACGTGTTGAAAAATATCCTCTTAAGAAATCACAATGTCAATAGAGTGATGGATTCGAATCGTGGTACAAAGTAATTGATACAGATGAATAACTTTTTGACCGGTGGCTATACATGTACAGTTAACTGAATGCATTATGGTGGACCGGTACGGTTGCTACTAAAACAGTGGGACATCCGAGTGGCGGCTTTGTTTTTTCTTATTGGTGATTGCATGATTTGCATCTTCATCTATTTTGCTCTCTATCTCTGTACTTGTTGACGGTTTGACAGTGTTAAGTATCCCTTTGAGCCAGTTGCCTTGCATTCTCAAGTTCCCATTGTCTGAACTGTTGAGAGTTCCAGACCGTTGTGGAGAGCCATTGGTTACGTTCGAGGTAACATTTGAAAGGAAACGATAAGCAACTTTACTAGCTGTTAGAAGTTCAGTTTTGGCTTGCTTTAGCTGCAAAGTCCCAATTCACAAGAATTTTAAATACCCATAATGTTGTAGTCAGGTTGCAGAGAAGCAAAATGAAATAGAACCCCACCCGCATAGCTGTATTTCCCGCCACTTCGAGGGCTGTGTCACCAGCATGGGCAAAGCGATTCACCCAACCTGTTAATAGACAGAACCCAAGCAGTCACATAAGACACACATACACCCTGATTCCCAAATAATGACTTTACTTACCTGGGAGCTTTGGCACACCAAGCCTGTCACAGAGTACATCGCAGAAGTGATTGCAATTTTTTGACAGCAAATCATATTTCTGGCCAGGCCACTCCCTGCTGAGCTCACGCAACATCTGATTTACCATGAAGGTTTTGAAATCTGTCCTCCCAAGAATGATTTTCTCACGATATGTGTACATTGGATTCTTGCCACTAGGACAGCTGAATACACCAGTTCCTTGTTCACAATAACCATAAGACCATTCATCATCTCCATGTACCTGCACAGATTCATAAGAGATGCTAGTCAATCACTCTTTCCTGCAAATCCATAGTCATCTAAAAAGCACAAGAAAAATAACAGAAACTATGAACAAGACAAATCAAATGTTCACATACATATATGTCGGCACTAAGTTGGAGACTAAAAGTAATGCGCAGGTAGATTCGAGGATTTAGAATAGACCTAATTTTGTTAAGTTCACCAAATTTTCTTTGACCCAAATGGGAAAGTGGTCTTTGTAATTATATTTTCCGAGCTCATAGATCAATGAAGTGTGGTTTTGACAAGTCCAGGGAGCCTTTTACGAATATGTAGCACTCATTATCCTTTTAAAAGTTTTAGAAATGATTAGGAAACACAAAGATCCTGAGAGTGGAAAGACGAAAATGGAACCTAAGTTCCAAATCTTAGAGAGACATGTAGGAGCATAATTTCTTAATCTCCTCGCAGATCAAACAAAAAATAGCAGGAAAAAATCCATCCATCAAATTCTCCATTTTCACATACATAAACACAAACTCATGTGTATTTATAGACTAGAGACGAAAATCGAAGCAATGGAGTACCTGGATGGCGCTGTGGAATATGCCGCCTAGACCGATCCCGTCCTTGAAGAACCTATTGATCTGAAGAATGGTGATGTTCGTCTTCTCCGATCCACTGTTCGTCACATCGTATATGTGCAGAACAACTTCTGCCATGATTCCTCTCTACCAGAAACCCCAAACCCTAATTCAAACGAAAAAGAGCAAAGAGATTCTGTGTAAAGCTATGGTGAAGAAGCAAACCCAAAGACTCGTACCAAATCCACTTTCCCTCAACAAATCCCACTCCGAAATGACTGTAGAAAACAAATCTTATTCTTAAATTCTATCTAAAGGAGAATTGAGCTTATACATCTTCGCCCGATTTTTCAATTTTCAGACGTGAGAGATGAATAAACTGATGCGGCGGTGGGGGAATCTCCACGCAATGACTTCAACACTCAAACCGGTCCAACTAAACGGTTCTGTTTTCACTTAACCAGAACATTAATATCTACTACCTATGCTTAGTTTCTACCAAAAATGTCAGAGATAGAAAAAAAGGAAACAAATTACAAATTATACTACATGAGATAAGATCCAACCAAGAAGAAGACATTTTTTTAGACTCAAAAAGATATCTAAAGAGTCTATTATTGTAGTGGGGACAAGTTTTTTTCTATCTCTTGACATGTAGAAAGTAAACAGAAGTCAATTGGCTGTTTGATGACTACAACACGAGACAGTGAAATAAAAACAATAACGACAAAAGAAAAAGGTGGACCATTTGACCGTCTACTTTCCGTTGAGACAGGAAACGAATACAAGATTCCTTCTCCGACTCTGCTACCTATATTGATCTTTCTCACGTTACGTCACTTACTTTGTTGGCTTCTATTAAATTGTCAAATAGTAAAAAATGCAAACGTAATTATTTAATATATTCACGGAAAAAATGAAAAAGCATTTAAGAGAAAACGACGTCGTGGTTTGGATACTTGGAATAATATTTATGGATATTTAATATGCCAACGCTGTATATCTCATGCACCACTTGTTAACCTCACCTACCTCTTCTACTTGACTACTCCCATCCCATATGTTATGTTCCTTACTCCTTTAATTATATCCCTTTTCTCAACATAACCACATTGTCTGACCGGATTAAACCGGGTAATTTAAAGAGAGAGAGAGAGAGATGCGTGATTCAACATCTTTGTTATATAAACCAACCAATAATTTCGCAACTAATATTGACTGAGAGAGAGAGAGAGAGACGGAGAGAAGAGTAGTGTTTGGTTTATCATTTGAAGCTCGGAGGAGATGGATCCAGCGACTCCGTTTCTTGCGCACGAGGGTGAGGTAGAGGACGACTACGCTCCGGCGAGGAGTTGGAGCGATGTCAAGCGAGTTTTGTCTACAGAGTCGGCCAAGATGTGGATGATCGCTGCTCCAGTGGGTTTCAACATTATCTGTCAGTATGGTGTTAGCTCCGTTACCAATATCTTTGTCGGTCACATCGGTGAGGTTGAGCTCTCAGCCGTCTCCATCTCTCTCTCCGTCATCGGCACTTTCTCCTTCGGCTTTCTGGTACCTAACTCTCTTCGAGAAATTCACTGTGAACTTGAAATTCTATCTATCTATCTATCACGTGTGTGGTTTATCTGCTTTTTTTTACTCTGCCAAGTATCAAACAAGAGCATATATAAACTTGTTCATGCATGTAAGCTGAACTTGAAACGAGCTTTGGGTTACTGTAGGAGTCTTCAACATAACTGAGTCTAATTTTGGTTTGAAAACTGCAGCTTGGTATGGGAAGTGCACTTGAAACACTCTGTGGCCAAGCTTATGGAGCTGGTCAAGTCAACATGTTGGGCGTTTATATGCAAAGATCTTGGATTATCTTGTTCGTTTCTTGCTTCTTCCTCCTTCCAATTTACATCTTTGCCACGCCGGTTCTGAGACTCCTCGGTCAAGCCGAGGAGATTGCGGTTCCAGCTGGACAATTCACACTTTTAACCATCCCTCAACTCTTCTCGCTCGCCTTTAATTTCCCCACCTCGAAGTTCCTTCAAGCGCAGAGCAAAGTAGTCGCCATTGCTTGGATTGGATTAATGGCTCTTGTCCTACACATTGCTATGCTGTGGCTGTTCATAATAGTGTTTGGTTGGGGTACAAATGGTGCTGCTTTGGCGTTTAATCTCACAAATTGGGGAACAACAATCGCTCAAATCGTTTATGTGATTTGTTGGTGTAACGAAGGCTGGTCCGGTTTATCCTGGCTTGCTTTTAAAGAGATTTGGGCTTTCGTTAGACTCTCCATTGCATCAGCTGTTATGCTCTGTCTTGAAGTATGGTATATGATGAGTATCATCGTCCTTACTGGTCGCCTTGACAATGCGGTTATCGCTGTTGATTCCCTTTCTATATGGCAAGTTTCAGGAACATTTTTCCTCAGTTAACTTAGAATGCCTCGTATCAATCTCTTTTAACGTTTGGCTTTTACATTTCAGCATGAATGTCAACGGTTTAGAGGCCATGTTGTTCATCGGGATAAACGCGGCTATAAGGTATCATCACAATCTGACCATAATATACTTTTCCTTATTGTTTAGCTGACTTATAAACTTAATGTTTCCACTTGTGTACTGTTTATTAGTGTTCGTGTCTCCAATGAGCTTGGCCTAGGCCGTCCACGGGCAGCTAAATACTCTGTCTACGTCACAGTCTTTGAGTCTCTCCTCATTGGCCTTGTCTTTATGGTAGCTATCATCTTTGGGAAAGACCATTTTGCCATAATCTTCACAAGTAGCAAAGTACTTCAACGTGCAGTGTCTAAGCTAGCTTATCTTCTTGGTATAACCATGGTTCTCAACAGCGTGCAGCCGGTTATTTCCGGTACAAAAAGTCTAAAAAAACTCATTTCCATCAAAAACCAAAGTGTAGAGTGTCTTGTAAGATATTAACCGTCCCGGTTTGGTTAAACTTTATGATCAGGTGTTGCTGTTGGAGGTGGTTGGCAAGGCTTGGTTGCATATATTAACTTGGGTTGTTACTACATTTTCGGCCTTCCCTTGGGCTATCTTCTTGGTTATAAAGCAAACTTAGGAGTGATGGTAAGTAGATTTTAATCTACTAAAAAGGTTTCGAGTCGCTTAGTTTGTAAAGCTAATACTATAATAAAATGCTTTTCAGGGACTTTGGGCTGGAATGATAGCTGGAACAGCGCTTCAAACGTTGTTACTAATGTTTGTTCTGTACAAGACAAACTGGAATAAAGAGGTAAGATCCCATATAACCGGACAATTTTTGATTGAGATCAATTTATAAGAAGATGATCAAATGGAACAACTGTGTGATGAAACAGGTGGAAGAAACGATGGAACGTATGAAGAAATGGGCAGGGAGCGAAACGATATCAAAGGACATAGTTGCATGATTTTGTTGTTAAACGAATGTGTAGCTCTCGACTTTTTGTTTTCTTTACGAGAATTAGAAGTTGAATGTTCTTTAATAGTGGATTATTAAGAAAAACAAATGCTTACTTTCATTAGTTATTTCTATCCATAAGATGTCTTCAATCTCTTCAAATTTTCTTACTATAGTGAGATAGTCAGAAGAAACCTTTTAGAAAAAGTTGCTAAAAAAGCCTCGAGGTCTAAAAACAGGTTACAAAATGAATACGAACTCAAGTTTGGAAAACTCTAAACCCTTAGCAAAATCTGAGATAGAGAAATAAAAACGAAAACTAGTACAAAAATCCAAACATGTAACGAAGGTTTAAGCAGCAGTAGCGGCCTTCTGCTTCTTAGGCATACGGTAACCACCAACGACACAGGCATGGTCTCGTTCAAATGGCTCAAGCGTTACTTGCTCTGCTGGCCTGAACTGCTTCTCTTGCAACTTCTTCACTTCACTCTGAAATACTGCTTCTGCTGGGACAGTTGAGTCGATACAGTTTGCCTGCAAAAACACAGAGAGAGATGTTTACTAAATCGAAAGCACATTCACAGATCTTGAATGAGTCTTTGGATTGCTACCGACCTTGATTGACATCACAAAGTGGGCTCCTGCTTTCAGGAAGAATGATGCATTCAGATCCACGATCCTAGCCTGCAAGGTTTTAGTTTAGGGGTAAAAAGCATTTCATTAAGAACGCTTACAAACAAATATAGTATGATAATGACAATGTAAATAAGTTGCAACCCTAAGCTGAATGAAACTAGAAAACTTGGGAAAGGTAAAGCTGAATGGTACTAGAAACTTGGGAGAAGAAGAGTATCAGTCGAACTATGATCACAAAAGGCATAATTCTTCACCCAAAACCCCACAAAAAATATCAGAAACCAAAGAATTTTGATACACTAAAAATAGATATTTGATTAACAACCAAAATGGTGTAATCAAATTCATGGTAAATTAGGTCTTCAATTTGGTTTAATGCATAACCATAAAAGGAACAGAAACACAAACATAAACAAAACCGATAACTACATTACAAATAAGGAACAAAATATTCTCAAGCATCAGAAACTTGGAGTGTGCATCACCCATGATGTTCTGAAGGGGAATCCAAGTAGTTCATCATTTGCAATCATCAAAACATCATTGTAAAGCAAAGCGTATATGTTGAGAATGGAAGCAAATGTGAAGGAATTTCAGATACTCATTGTTAAATTTTTAAAAAGAATGAAAAAAAAAAAAGCAAACCTGATCTGGCTGAGCAACATCAGAAAAGATAACATCAACCATGCCTACGAGCATTCTGTATTTGGCAGGGTGTCTAGCATCTTCAATGATTGGAATAACATTAGTTCTCTTCTTTGCCATGTTCACCAAATCTCTACCACTTCTACTAGAAAACTCAACTGCGTAAACACATCCCTCCTACAAGAACACAAAAGCAACATATAAGCAACTACAACACACACAACTAAACATGTCATGAAAAACCACTACATAGAGGCTAAGATTTGCTTACAGGTCCAACGATATCAGATACATGGGAGACTGTGGTTCCAGAAGCAGCACCAAGGTATAGAACTTTAGCACCAGGTTTCTACATAGATTGAAGAAAAACCATTATACGAACAAGTCTCAGACAGCAGCATCAACAAGATTCACATAAGATAACTTACAATCCATATGTTATCAACACCACCGAGAATAGCAGCTGCCAACTTAGAACGGAATGGATTCCAGACTCTGTATTCCACTTTAGTTCCATCCTCATTCTGTAAATTCAACGACAGACCATTGGACACTTTCAACTTGGAGTGGAAATAATGCAAAAAGTATCAATCACTCAGTCGATACTTTACAATACCTGAACAGTGATTCGCTTCTCGTTGTAGACAGCTTCACCAGGAACCAAATTCTTGGTGACAAGCGCATCTTCTTTACCCTTGGCAATAAAAACTCCTGGGTGTCTGTGTGGCTCCACAATCACTTTGCTTCCTCCTTTCATTCCTCCACGGCCTCCTCTCCCGCCGCGTCCACCACGGTCTCCGCCACGTCCTCCTCTCATGCCTCTACCACCTCGTCCACCACGATCTCCGAAACCTCTTCCTCCTCCTCTACCTCTACCTCCTGAGGCACCTCGTCCACCACTGAACCCACCACCACCACGTCCACCACTAAACCCACCGCCACCACGTCCTGAATACAAAACATCATAAACTCTTAATCCGATGGAAACAGCGAATAGTTCTAAACAAAAACGAGCACAACCCTCGACCATACAATCTCAACCATAGACAGAGAGTAACGAAACCAGAATGTGTTTGTACGCACACTCACCATTGTTAACCTAACAAACATACAATGGATGGAGAGAAAAAAACGACCGCTAGGAATCTTACCACCAGTTAGAGGAGGTCTCATCTTTGCTTTACACTGAATAGAGTGCGATAGGCTAGAGAGGCTTTGAAAGAGAAGCAAAGGCGAATGACGTTGAAACTGCGCTTGTGAGCGAGCGTGTTTTTATACAAGTGTTTGTAGGGTTTTAGAGGGTTTTAACTTTGGCTGCTTTATTTATTATTATTTACGTATTGGTCCTTCTACTATGAATGCATATTTTTTCGGGCATGAACTAATTAACATAATTTCCATTTCTTTTTGCTTTCATGTTGTTAAAGCATATATAGTTTTAGAATGAATTAAATAGGCTTCGATACAAGAGATAATTATGAAAAAATTATGTTATTTGATCGTTTAAGTGATTTACATATTTATCAAATTTAATACATAAGACTCTTTTGTGTTTCTATCCAAATTTAAGGTTGAGGGAAATTATGATAACACTCTCCAGGAAATTTAAGTTGCAAGTTTAAAACCTGACGATGGAAAAGGTCTCCTAGAAAAAGAAGTAAAAAGAAAAAGAATTGAGGAATGGGAAAATCTCTGTAGAAGCAAATGACAAAAAAACTGCACTTTTGGTAATACCTAAAAAGAATGATAGTGTGGATCCAAAATCAAGCCTGTCTTTGGTTTCAAGGAACCCTCTGTTTTGGAACATACTTTACCTTCAAACCCTTTTCGGGTTTCATCCTGAGCTTTGATCTTGCGGTTATAACACCATTCGAGGATTCGTGAGTGTGATTGCCCGATATGTCTGTTTCCTGAGACAGAACCAATGTTACGTGTTCTGCAAAAGTTGCCTGTTTCCATCCTGTGAAGCCATTCAGATTGCGTAGAAATATTAAAACTAAACGACACGGATATATATATAAAAGGAGAAGTTTAAAAGTAGTTTTACTCTTTGCAAGAAATGCCTTTGCTTCGTGGTTGTTAAACTGCAAGCTTTTGTGATGTGCGTTCTTTACTTCGTGTGCCATTGGGTTTGAATTCTTATCTTCTTTGACTGTTGAGACTTTTCTTCCTTCACTGCTTACTGGTCTCCATTTTTTTACAGTTGGTTGCTCGGATTTGGGCTTCGCCTCAACAGTATTTGTTCTTCCCTCCTCTTCACTGTATTTTGATTGGTTATGTTCTCCGCTTAGACAGCTATCATGAATTGTTACACTCACTGATCCAATCAAAACTTCACTTTTCTTTGTCTGATCCAGCTGAGTTACTGCTGCATCTGGTGATATTGGTTTCGGGTTATCAGATTTTCGGCTCCAAACTTTAGTAATATCTCCTCTTGCGTCTCTGTTCGTTCCATTCTTACGCATGCCTCCAAGTTTTGGAGCATGATTGGCGTGCAACCCATTCGGCATTCCCTCTTGTGATCTTTCCATTTGCCTATGACCTCTGCACCTTTCAATGTTTTGGCCATTGCCAAAATCATCATCATCATCAGCCATTGGCGCTTGAGTTTCATTGTTTATCCCATTGTTTGTTTCGAAAACTTGAGGGTCCTCCAGGGATGAAGAATCCTGGAATGGTATAGAATCTGTTCTCTGTGCCTCGGAATCAGAAGTTACAGATAACGGGCTTGACGACTCAGCTAGATGCTGTTGTTCATCTGATGTGGTACTCTCGTCTTCCTTAGCGTACTTTCTCTGGTCCTTCATTCTCTGTTTTTTCTGCCTTAGCTTCTTCCTCCTTTTCCTCTCTAAGACCTCAACTTGTCTGCCCAGACATAATACCAGTGAAAAGGACTAAACAGTTAAGAATCAATTCAGAATTAGAGAATCTTGGATTTACTAACGTTATATGACTAGAATCGCAATAGATATTATGCACGTACCTTCTTCGTGCAGTTTCTTCTTCTTCAACGAGTAAATTTTGGCACCTCAAAGCTTCAGCATCTTTGTCAGCAAGCCATGCTTTAATCTTTACATTAAAAAACCAAAGATAAATCGCATGTAATAGATATGTGCAAAGCAAAGTCCTCGTATTAGACACTTTGCTTCGCCAACAAGAAAGAAATGGTGAAACCTTGAAAAAACCTTACCAATCGCTGTTCCAGAAGGAAGCTTGTGCAGGCAACAACATTTTTTGCATCCAGTACATTTTTTCCAGTTTCCCCATCAAAAATGTATTTTTGCACTTGTGCAGCCTCGCTAGACAGGAAAGTTTTTTCACTTGCATCATCGAGAATGCTAAAAAGTTCCTGCGAAGAAATTGGAAACCTAGGTGGTCTAGACTGGACAATATCCTGGAGAAACACATATGTCAGCCATGAGGTTCACCATTGAGGATACTTTATGCAGAAAGACAAAAAAACGATCAAGAGAGAGAGATGACATTCATACCAAAAGGTCAAAACCAGCTCGTAGGTAAAATTGTGGCAGAGCAGTATATCCTGGTTTTTCAATAAGTGCCATTAGTCCTGACTCAATTGATGCCCCAAGAAAATCCTACAGGAATCCAAACAAAGCATCTTGAGATGGAAATGTCTAGAAAGCATATTAATTAGTCATAAAGGTGTATGACGCAGAAAACTAGAGAAAGGATGCCAAGAAATTTGCAGTTTGGATCAGGTATGCCAAGAAATGACGCAGAACACTAATGAAGTCATATGGCATACTAGAGACATACATCAGTGTTTTTTCTGGTATTATACCTTCCACAAACAAAGAAAAGAAGCAATAAGGCATTCATAAAGAGTTAGAGGCTCAGATCCCTTAGAAAAGATGTGAAAACAACAATAACATGAGTATTTTGAAGACTGACGAAGAAGCTATGCCACACTCATATGTACATTAAATGGGTCATGGTAGGATTTTTTTTTTGTTTTTGCAGAGAAAGGGAAAACATCAATGGGAATCATAATACCTCCAGCGCGATGCTCTTTAATGAGAGAATCTCTTTTGCATCAATTACAGAGAGCTGAAAATAACCACAGATATTGAGCATAATCAGCACTTAAAGGAAAACTAATCGAATTGGCAATAACTGCGAGACGACGACTAGAGTGAAAACTACCTTATTCCAAAAGGCTCCAAGGGCATCCCTCTCTTTGCCAAAATCCTGGAAACATGTAGGCACAATCTTCAGATGACTTTGAATAAAAAAGGTTAAAACAACCAGGAATTTGAAAGACATATAACCAAGCTGGTATATCCAAGTTCAGACTAAGCAAACCTTTTCAGGCTTCCTTAAACGCCGATGCATGCAGTTATGCCTTCTATAGTTCACAGGAGAGAAAAATTCCATGGTGCACTTTTCACATTTCTGCATTTGTATCTTCAAAGGAGTAAGCAACGGGCAGCCTGGGGAGCGAAGTAGAACATCAAATAAAAGTCCAGGTACCATACCCCATGCCATATGCTATTCAAACATCGCATTGAGAAAACCCAATGGGCTAATATGATGAATCTCGCAAGACAAAAATAATATATACCAAATCCAGTTTTTCCAATGCTAGAAAAGTATTCTGGGCGGTGACAATGAGACATTAAGGAACCTTGGATTACCTGGTCGTTCTAAGGTATGGAGAAGTTGAAAGAGCTGGACAGAACTATTTTCAGGTCTAGGGAAGGAAAGAAAAGAGTCCGCTCGTCTGATGAGCATGTCAAGAGAATCATTCCCATCATGTTTCACCAGCTCCATCGAATTCAACTGCAACTGCCATTTACAAAACACGAATTCCTATAAACAAAGCACCCGTAAAACCTATATACTGAACCCTTTCTTTCCCCGAGCAACAAATCACATAAGGTGGACGAATATTAGATTGAATTATCTGACACAGATGACTAGTTTCCTCTATGGCTATGCCACCTAACAGAGAAAAACCAAAAACTGAAACCATCCTCGATATAGAAAACCCAAGACGGCGGATAGAAGTAAATGTTTCGCAGTTTTAAATCTCATCAACACCAGATATGACTAAACAAACGAATGAATTGAAATCGATTTAGTGTTTATGCAAAGAGAATGGTGAAAGTGGTGTAGTAGTCCGATCACGTACCAGTAAAACAGTAACATAGATCAGCCTTCGAAAGGACGAAAGAGAAAATGAAGTGCGATCCTCGTCGATTCAGAAGCGAGGAGGAAGTGTCACGAAATAAAGTCGCTGAGAAAACCTGAGAAAGTGATGGGACGCAAAAGAAAATAGACAATTTTCAAAATTGTAGCTGAATATTTCTATTTAGTTGCAAATGGATGTCAAATTTGATGAATAAAATGTTATAGAATTAAGCATACATATTTCGTTAAAATTAAATTATTTGTTTTTGAATAGAATGAAATTGTGACTTCATTCATCCCACACAAAAATTAACAAAAATCAATAAAAATATTCCTTTATAGTTTTGAAGAGAAATCAATGGGATGAATTTATTTTAGATCCCATTCATTTATGGTGACTACTCAAACAAATAGTGGCGTATGATGAAGGTGTAAGAACACTTAGCGACCGTTTAAAGTTCATATCAAGATTTGATATGGAAAAAATACCAAAATATATATAACTTTGGTGATCCAGATTCTGACAGAGAATGCAATCTGTTTTAATTTGTTTTTTGTTAGTTAAATTTATGTTAAAACAATGATTTTAGATCGAATGTGACTACCGCTATACAACTCATTGGATATTAGTAAGTTATTACAGAGGGATTACGTATTATTGTTGGAAGTGACTTCATGTAGACATAACTCGACGTATGGTATGCATGCATGCATAATAGCCTATCTATGCATGAGTAGAAGCTCATCTTCTCTCTCTCTCTCTTCGAATTCCGATACACCGAGGGGTCTGACATGATCAGGCAGGCAATGCTTCGTGCCCAAGGTGAGAGGCATTGGAGCCTCGTACAGTCGTACTGGTTCCACTCCTCTATTTGGCTCTGGGCAGGATGGCTCACAAGTAGGGCCGTCATGAATTTAAAAAAGTTGCAAAAAAAAAAGATAAAAATAGCATTTTATATTATTTTATTAATAATATTTTTATAATGAAAACTCTTATTTTAAAAAAAATATGAACGCAAACACAAACCTGTACGGATTGGTTGCGGGACCGACTCTGCTCACAAGAGGAGACGTATAGGGTGCGACCGCCTGGAATAAAAAACTACCCAATATTTATTTTTTAGAAGTAAATTAAAATAATAATAAAAAGGCTCAATCTTTTTTTGTATCTATAGTTGTGTAACAAATATTTGGAAACATTAATCGGGCTCTGTAACTTCCAAATCCAATTTCGGAATGCGAATAGAAAAACTATAGATATTAGAAAGTGTGTGAGATGAGGAAGACGTAGAGACGAACCACCTCATCGTATCCTCTCGCTGTTACGGGCTGCCACGTATCATACGCTTGATTGTGTACGTGGCTCTCTAACTCGTCTTTATCTAAGAAGACCGAAACTACAAAATAAACCGAAAATCAGAAATTATAAATTCAGTCATTGGCCCTATGTTAAATCTTCATTTGGGTTTCTAACAAGATCCAGATGCAGCTATATATTATACAAGTGGCAAACTTTTATTTGTCAACTTAATTTAAGTAATTGCCACATAATCTGAATTTTAGAAGTGGGACGCGGGGCCACGTGTCTTGCTTCAAAGGGAGGCTCCACAATAGGATGATAATGGAAAAAAAAGGCTCGGGGGGTTGAATTTTCAGTGTCTTCTCAGAGGCTGAGATTCAAGCTTTTTGTTTCCAAAAGTCTTCCAGATTGATCGGGTAAAGGAGAAGCAGTGGAAAATACAAAGAAGAAGCTACACAGTTCAAAGAAAGTTATGGCTGTCGGAATAAACGCGATGCCGGTGACGTTTGTTGCGCACGCTCTCGCTTTAATCGCGGCGACTATGGTGCTGGTTTGGAGTATCAGTTACAGAGGTGGATTAGCCTGGGAAGCTACTAACAAGAACCTCATATTCAATGTATGCTTCGATTTCCTTGAGCTCTCTTTCAATTTCCTCGCTAGTCTTGCGTATGTGTTGACTCTCTCTCTCTTTTTTGGCTATTTGCCATTTTTTCGATTGGAGGGTGAATTTACAAATCCGATTGATCCATGTTATGAATATAAGTTTTATAATCTGGTGTCTTTTGTTTGTAAACTTTCTTTATCCGTTTCTCAGTAGTGTAATGAAAGATTCTCTTGCAATCTTAATGGTTAACATTACGTTCATATCTATTTAGTTGTCAAATGTGTCTTTGATCATTAGTGAGATAATTGACATGATACTAAAATCCCAAAATTGTTGTTGAGAGGAAAAGATTCTAAAATCCCAAAATTGACATGAACTTTGTCACCTGGGGAACCCTCAAAGCAAAGGGGACTTCTCTTCAATTGTACGTTTAGCCGTTTAGATTGTTGTAACAAGACCTTGTGAAACAAAATTGTAATCTTTTGTTTCAAAACCTTATTCGTTATCTGTGATTGTGTTCTGATCCTTCTTATCTGATTCATTTTTTAATGTGATCCACAGCTGCATCCTGTTCTGATGCTCATCGGATTTATAATCTTGGGAGGAGAAGGTAACCATAACAACATCTGTTGAGCAACGAGAAAAATAGAATTTGACTTTCATTTCGAACTGGATACACGTCTAGTGTGATGATCACTGTATATAAGAGATGATATAAACCATTTTGTTGAACCTGGAAATGCAGCCATTATGAGTTACAAGTCCCTTCCGCTGGAGAAACCGGTGAAGAAGTTGATCCACCTTGTACTCCATGCCATTTCACTGGCTCTCGGGATTTGGGGCATCTGCGCAGCCTTCAAGAACCACAATGAAAGCGGAATCCCAAATCTCTACAGTCTCCATTCCTGGATTGGTATTGGTGTCATTTCTCTTTATGCCTTCCAGGTAAATCCCATGGCAAAAAGCACACTTAGGACTAAAACATTGCTTGAGGAAAGATTCCAGTCTAGAAACATTTTATAAGAGGAAACTAATCTTCTTCTTAGTCTAGGTGAATATATCTCACCATTTTCAAAATCTATGAGACCGTCCGATTTACAGAAAATGGCTAACGAAACTAGTAATAAATTTCTTCTGGAAAAATGTACATTGTTCCTGACCAGAAAAAGATAATCGCTAAAGTTTTGAACATTGCAGTGGGTATACAGCTTCATAGTGTTCTTCTACCCAGGAGGATCATCAAATCTGAGAAGCGGATTGCTTCCTTGGCATGCAATGCTCGGTCTATTTGCTTACATACTTGCGGTTGGGAATGCAGCTTTAGGGTTTCTTGAAAAGCTGACTTTCATGGAGAATGGAGGGCTTGACAAGTATGGATCCGAAGCGTTTCTTGTGAACTTCACTGCCATTGTCACTATTCTCTTTGGTGCCTTTGTGGTACTCACTGTTTCTGCTAAGTCTCCGTCCTCTTCCTCTTCCATTGATGAAGTTGATAGCTACAGCTATTCCGCTATATAAAACACGTTTTTACATTCCACTCACATCTGTATTGTGCCCCCTTCTACTGTCAGAAGTCTATTTATGTATGATGCATTTGTAGCGAAAAACTGTGTTACGGTTTCCCTTATTATTACTTTGATACTTCTGGTCTGAAAACTTTGAACTAAACACGACGTCGTTAAGCTGTCTAGTTACTTTTGCTGTTGTAGAACCCAACAACTACACCCAATTCTTCATAATCTGAGACAGGTACTTCGTCATTCGAAGCTTGATTGGGATTAGTCTTTCCATATCAAAAGAAAAATTTGTGTGGGGATCTAAAGTTTTATAATGGCGAATGCTTTTGGAAATGGGATACATAATTTTTCTTGTGTGGTGGAACTTTGAACCGATTCTACATGAAACGAACAAGTCTATACTGTAAAAACCCACACACATCATCCAAAAATCACATCTCTTAACACCAAGTAAAAAATCACGAACTAATCATGTTGAACTGGAATCTGGATAGCTGTTGAGGAATGGTCGATATAACCGGTCCATATCTCTGTTACAGAAATGAGAAAATACGGTTTCAAGTTCGGGGTGAAACCCAAATACATAGGTTGAAATAGTATCTGGATATATGCATAAAGAAAAAACAAACCTGAACATTGTCATAGAGTTCGAACAAAGGGACCGCCAAGAGTTTCAGGTTTTTGGGCACTGCAAAGTACTCTTTCTCAGACAAGTGAACAATGAATAGTCTCTTGCATTCCTGCCATGCCACATAAAGGAGATATAAACCAAACCTATTCAGGATAATACTAAAAGAAGCATGGTGAGAAGTTACATTTGTTTTTTTAACTACCTTTGGTTTTGTGATGTGAGGAGGGCAATACGGGTACATCATGGTTTCGAAGTTTGGACGCCACCATGTCGCAACACATTCTCCTACCTGTTAAAGGGAGAAAAAAGTCCATCGAGAAACCAATAAATCGGGGACAGAGCTATAGTTATAACTCAATCAGACATGTGTGGGCTCGTAGCAAAGTCTTCTTCAACATGTAATAAGTATATGAATCTCTAATAAAGACATCAGGCCTACCTTTGTTTCTTTGTATGAATCAGTCATTACTAGCAAAAAAAAGAAATTTTATTACTTTGAATTGCTTCTCGTTTGCATTATGCAAGCAGATGGAACCCTGGCCTGGTTCGTTTAATGCATCTACCGATTCCTAAATATCAGTCAAAGAAATAGAGAGGACACCAGGATAGTACCTTCCAGTCAGGTACAAGAGCAGCGGAATTGCCTCCAAGCTTACTGGTCAACTTTCTTTTCAAGCCTTCAACTTCTAAAAAACACAACATTGTACACACAAAAACGAAGCAACAATTAAAATTTCAACAGTATAGAGAGTATTTATAATGGATGGTTGCTCTACCATTTTCTCCAGGCTTCAGGCGGCCACCTGGAAGTTTGCAGAATGTGTTGCCAATTTGCAGGAGAAGTATATGAGGATGGTTGTGTTCTTGTACCTGAAAGGTTGACCACCATAAGGTACCCTGAGGTTAGATAGATACAACTAGTGACACATTAAATAATGTGGAAATAGTTCTACACTTAATCACAAATTCTTTGCTTAACTTAACTAAAGAAAAACCTATAGGTCTATAAGATTGACCTTTAGGATGTCAAAACAACGTCTCTTGTTCCTAAGACAATGACATGTCAAGAGAGGCAGTAGGAAGCAGATGCCAACCCATGGGAAAACATGAAGGCTTGGAAGGGCATGGGGGCGTATACCAAAAGTGAAAGGAACGAAACAACAAGAAGCATAAATTATATGCCTGCTAAATGGCATCATTTATATGACTATTAAATGCAGTTTTACTAAAAAATCGTAGTTTTTCACTTATTTAAGAGCAGTTTAATCCATTTATGTGATAAGAGCTACTTCTGTATATAAGGTTATACAGTACAAACTTCAGCTAGAGATGGCAACTAGAAAAGGAAGTAAATAATTCCAGTCAAATATCACAGTTTTATATTTATGCCACGTTTGTAATGATAAATTGGGTAGAGAATGCATGTTTAAGGCGCACTCCAAGATAAACTTCATAAGTTGACATTACAATGACATTATGCATACGAAAATATGGCCATACAATTCATGAGCCACATAGCTTTTCCGCCATACAATAAGCCAGCGATTTTAAGACATAAGTTTCATGAACCACATAGCTGTTCTGCCAGACAATAAGACAGCGATTTTATGATATAAGTTTCTCTAGGTTCAACAGCATAAAGAAAATTATAAAAGAGTTGGATAACAAGAGTGGACCGAAAATCATACCAGCAGAATCGCTTCAACACTAGTCCTCATACCCTCTTTCATATAGCTGCAACACACAATTAAGAAAACAAGAGAGAGATACACATTTCAGTCATCAGACTCCCAAGACGTCTTAAGTTAGAACTGTATGATGACTTCATTTATCCAAGCAAAAGCATGAGACTTTGGAAAAATTCACAAGATAAACTATTCTTCTAACAGTCATGTATCAGATTCTAGTTTTGAAACCAAACTAGTTGGGTAAAATGGCCAAAAAGACCATAAACAATATTCGTTACCGAGCCAAAACCCAGAGAACAAAAGAAATCAAACCAGCCAACCATAAAAAAGAAGAATCTAAATTGATGAGCTATAAATCCTAATATGCAAGCAACAAAAAATCATCGTATAAGAACAAAAACGCGTGTACATTGCAAATAAAAACGATTTCAAAGGAGCCCAAGTAACTCCCTCACTTGATTAGCAGGCCATGAGCTTTCCCCAAAAAAATTTACTAGTAAATTCTGCAGCAGCGAGAATGCAGTTAATCAGACAAACTTCTAATACCCTCAATTCGTTTACCAAAACAACAAGATCATGATCTAAACATGTAAAGGCCGGAGATTTCTAGGTTTATTATATTCTGGCATATTCTCCAGAAGTAGCTACGAGAAGAAAAGAGAAAACAAAGAGGAAAGCGCGCGAAGAGGGAGAGAGAAACCATACTTGACTTTCATACGAGCGAGTCGATCGGCGACGGAGGTGTCCTTCTCCAGCTTCGGTTCCTTAGTTCCGAAGCTGTAATTCGAAAGCGGATACGTGTTCACCACCTGAGACATAGCCATCTCTCTTCCGAACTCACTTAACAATGTCGGAGATTTCTTCCCCGTCTCTATTTCTATGTTTCGATCGGCGGCGACAGAGGAATAATCTCGACGGAGAATTAATGACATCGTCTCCATAGATTCACGTGCCTGTGCTCAAATTGTCTTCTGTTACCCAAATATTAAACAGTCTGTGGCCCAATAAATATTCGGGCCCATTTAAACGTAAACCCACCTTGCGATTTGTCTCGTCAACGTTGGTTAGTCGAATTTAAACGGATTATTACTTTTCACGTTGCTCTAAATATAGATTCTATTTTTTGGTCAAAGTCAAATGCACGGACGGCCATCGACTTCTTAAACCGAGGATCGATTGTTGGGTTCGAAATGAGAAACAAGGATCCGATTCATAGACGAGGTAAACTTTAATCTGGATTTTTAGATCGAAATCAATTGCGATTCTTTTCTCAGTTCATGTTTGGATTTGGTTTCTGTAATAACTTCATAGTACGCCTTCGGATTAGTCTTTGTGGAAGCAATTTCTCTGTATACAGAAACGAATATAATCGTACCTTTGAGGTTCTCTTTATATCTTATCTATATTGTGTTTTGTTTTTTGGTTGCTGCGTAATGGACAAGAATTTATCTTTAGATTCAAGGATCAGTGATGATTCTTTCGTTTTTTTTTTCTTTCTCCAGTGTTCATATAATGTATTTTATTCCACAATTTCGTTTTCTTGGGCGGTTGAACTGCTTTGTTTCACTTAATGTTTCTTTGAGAAGATGACCGACTTTTTCTTTAATGTTGCAATCAGGTTCAAGCCTGAAAGAGAATATAATCAGCTCAAGATGAAGTATGTTTCTTTCTCTCCCACTTTCCTTTGCACTTTTATCTTGTGTCTAGTGTTAGACTCTTTGTTAGAGTTTTGGATTGCACTTTTCACCTGATAAGAGTAAAGCATGATCTGCATCAGGGATGAATTAGAAAAGGAAGCATGAAAGAATTCTTTTTTTCTCTCTCTCTCTCTCTCTCATACTTCATGGAAAAGGGAAAATTGAGTAGGGATGTCTTGGAATGTTCTTGGATTTCCTTATTCCATCAGAATAGTTAATATAGTAAGAGTCAGAGAATCTCTTACCCTTATTGGCTTCTGAACTATGGCAGTAGCATTTAAGTGATGTAGTTTATTTTATCTGATGAGGATGTACTATATACAGTTCAGGCTGCAGCACATTGTCTATATGTTCGTTTTAGCTATTAGCAACACTTATTAACTATGTTTGTTCATTTTTATGCCAGGGGACGTGTACAATGGGATGAAGCTAACATAGTAGAAATTGAATCCAACAAACCTGTAAGACAGAAGATTACTGAACCAAAGACACCGTATCACCCAATGCTTGATGATGATGGTTTGTTCATTTCTCTTGGAGTTTTTCCGTTTTCGCATACACATCGAAGCTGCTAGTCTGTGTTCGAGCCTTTACATATATGCTTTTGCCCTTCTGGGATATAGTTAACACAAAACAGTTCCCATCATGTGTATAATGAAAATTAAATAACACAAACTTAACCTACATTATGTTTTGTTAGCCACAACCTCGCTGTCTTGGCAAAAAAATGCTTAGCACTCTCTAGTTGGCTAATTAGAAATGGTGTCAATCTAGTTGGAATAATGACGACATTGCAAATTCCTGAACAAAGTTTGGCTTTTTCTTTCTGGGTTGGTTTTATCAGGTTCTTTGTCTCCTAGAGAAAAATCCTTTGACAACTGCGTTGACGAAATGCATCGTGCGGATGAACTTAGGAATATTCTGAATGACGTAGCTTCTTCCAGTAAAAATACCAGCCAGAGTTCTGATTCGGGTGGCTGGAGCTCGTCAGAGGATGAGGCAGATCCCATGGATGAAATTGAAGGTTCTTTATTAACGAACCAAATAAAATAGATCAAAGCTGAGTTTCAACAGGTCACATATTTATCTATGTATTTGTGTACTGCAGATTCTGAGATTGAGAAAAGTGCAAGCTTCAATGAACATAGACGGGCACATTATGACGAGTTTCGAATGGTAAAGGAGCTGAGATCCTCTGGATCTTTCTATGGTGAAGATGCAGACGTGGGTGATGGTGTCAAAACAGGTAAATCCAAGGCTGAAACATCACAAAAAACTCCTGGTGCTAAAGCCTTGGATACAGAAACAACTGATATTGCTACAAATGCGATATCTTGATAAAATGTAAAATTATCTTCGTCCTCTAGTTAATACAAAGCTAATGATGATTGTCACTATGTCTCTGGATTATACAGGAGTTCGTACTTTCTATTTATTTGAAAGTTTCAGAAAAAAAAGAAAGAAGATAGAAAACACTAAGTTCCTTTAAATGATGCTCACATGATAAACAGAACCATGCAAATAAACAGAACAACAACAACACATAAAAACAGAAGCCAATGTCTGAATTTCATATCCGAAAAACCCGATTCCTATGTTTGTATATGTAAACCGAGTTTAATCTTGTCAATAGTGCGAGCCACGAGTTCTTCGACGATTTTAACAGAATCTTGAGTGAATTCCATAGCTGGTTTACTACTAACCAAGATTTGAAGACCGATTGTTAATAGACATCCTCCACCACTTTTGTTGTTTCCTGTATCTGTCTCATCAGTTTCTCCATCTGGCAATATCGAGAATCCCGAAGGAAGAAGCTTCACGGAATCTGAATTTTCACCTCTCATGACCTCCTCCATTGAGCTGTTTTCCACTGGTGCATATATCACAAACGCACCTGATGCATCATTCAAAACTTCTTGTAGAACTAACATACCATTCCCCTGTTTTCAAAATCACAAATAAAAGAAATTAACTTTAAGGTAAAACATAAACAACTAAAATATCCATTGATTATGTTTGAAACTCACAAGGATTTTTAAAAGAGAGACGTAGTTTCCATGCCGTTTAGATTTTTCAATCTTGATTGTATCTTCAATAGAAGTATTATAGGTCAAGATATCCCACTGGTTTCTGAAACTTGGGTTGCCAAGGAAATAAAAAAGTGTTTGTGGGTTCACTGGGAACCAAACAGAAGTGGAAGCACTAAGCACAATCCCAGTTTGCTCACCGATCTGCTCATTCAAGTTCTTTCGGACCATTAGTCTCATGTTTTGTCCCTCATACTCTACTTGAACTCTCTCCCACTCGTGCATTGAAGAGCCAGTGATACATGAGTAGTAGCTGAGAGTCATACGCTGCGCTAGCTTCACTAGTTCAGTTGCACCCTTTGCAGTCAGTCCTATATTGAAAACACATGAGCCGATCCAAAACCGAAATCATAGCAGAGTCAAAAATCCAAATCTCAATCCCATGGAAATACAAACGCTTTTAAATTTAAGTCACCTGGATAAAGATGAGTCAGATTGATAGAAGAAAGGGTCGAGAAGCTTTCGCACTGTCTCTGCAATGTTGTGAGCCATCTCTTTGCACCTAGCCCGATCCCAGAGCCAACCACAAGCTGGTAGATTTGGTGGATGTGACTCTCATCATATTCTGCTTGCTCAATCCATGTAACCTGTTAAAAAGTGAAAAAATAACATTTAAAAGACATGACTTATTCAGAATTGAAAGCTCATCGACATACAAAATTGATCTAAAGCTATATAACAGATGTGATCAAAAGTATGTAACCTTGGAGTAGCCATTGGTGATGTCCTCTATGATTAGGCCTGAGGGTAGTCGGCTAGAACCACCATTGGAGAACCAATCTGGAGTTTCATGACACGGTGTGACATCGACGACTATCCATAAGCCTTTTCTAAGCTCTTTGCAGTATCTAAGAAACTTTACTTGTCTTTTTGGTACCAGTGGAGAAATCACTTGAAATTCTGCTTGAATCTGTCCAAATATAGGATCACCAATTTAAAAAGTTTGTTTTTTTTACCTTTCTGTAGTTATCAACCAATATAGACGACTCATAAATATACCACTTGGAGTGAGCCACTTCTGGCTCCACCATGACCAATAGGTAACACTTTATGGCTTGAAGCTACCGACACAATAGGTGCAAACACGTTGACCCATTTTTTCTACAAAATAAAATAAATCATTAGATGTGTTTTTGAATGCTAGTCATCACTAAAGATGAGTGGTTAGAGGTTATTACTGTGTCCATAAGAGTCTTGACCAGAGCTAAACTAGTCATGAGAACTAAACCTGTTTCCCTAGTAGCCTCCATAACATACCCATGAGGCTTTATTCCATTTCTGAAAACACTTTTATACTCCTCACAGTTCAATGATTCTCTCTTAGAGAATGAGTCTGTTCTCCAAAATGGACTGTTAACTTCTCCCAACATAATCAACTCATTCATCGCCGCAGTGGCAATATCCAAAAGCACTGATCTTTCGTTCATCATCATAGAAGTTCCACCACCCGATTCAAGTTCTGATGATGCATTTCTTCCTGGATTAGAGATCGTTAAGGAGGAAGAAGAAGAAGGCTGCAGCGCCTCGGACGCAGTGGTAAGTGATTGATTGGGAGTGTTAAGGAAGCTGTAGAGCTGGTCTATTACTTGCTTGAGTTTAGTATTCTCAACTAAAAGTTGGTGCGCCTCAAAGTCAACCTCAGCAAAATTAGTTGGTGAACCACAAGTGCTGCATGAAAAACATATCATTGCTTGTCTGAGCAGCTCCTGGTCTCTTCGTAATCTCTCTTGCTCTTGTCTTAGAGTTATATTCTCATCTCGCTCCTGCTGCGTCTGCTTACAGAGAAACAAAAAACACAACATACATCCAATTTAAAACAAGAACTAATGAGACAAATCACATATATACATTTGGTACCTTCGCTTGGGTTCTCCGATTCTGAAACCAAAATCTGATTTGCCTAGTCTCCAAATTAAGCCTTTGTCCAAGATCCAGCTTCTGATTCTCACTAGGATGAGGACATTCCTTGAAGAAGCTACACAGCAAAGCAAAGGATATATATTAGAAACCCTCAAACCTCAAAATCGAAGATTGTTGCATGATGAAATGAAGAAGCTAGAAAAACTTTTCAAGTTCTTGAATCTGTTCAGGAGTGTGTCTATGGCTCTTCCTCATCCCTCCACCATTTTGAGCATCATCACCAATGTTATCACTTTCATTTTCTTCGTCTATTCCCATGAATCTTTGATTGGGAATGTATTCAGACACATCAAAACCACCTGCTCCACTCATTTCCCCTCTCTGCAACAAACCAGACATTCCATACTGTTATATACTACTCAATGTTTTAGGGTTTAGCTATAGCGAGTGTGAACAACTTGCTTTTTCAACAAGTTTCAGACTTTTCAGTTACTACAAATGAATTGTCGTTCTTACAACATAACTATGAACAAACATATGTAAATACAGTACCTGTACAAAATCATAGCCTCAAGTAGTTTTTTTTAGGGGTTAGATTTAGCTTAGGTAGATTTGTAGAAAGATCATATTTATAAAGGTAGATGAGGAAGGCATAGACAACTTCGTGAGACCCACAGCCCTCAGCCACGCGCGTCTTATTGTGGTATGCTATTCTTTCTATTAAGGATTACTAACTTATCTAAAAATACCTATTTACAATTATATCATCATTAGATACAATTCAAAATTCAAAATTTTGTTAGGAATTTAAGATAACTTTATTATTACAGTGTTATATCATCTCATCTTAATTTTTTAATAATATTAATATTTTTAGTTTATTTTAAAAATAGTTTTATCATGTTTCTTAAATTGATTGAAAACATTCCAAGCAACAATAAGAAAACCAATGAAATTTCACAATTTAATTGGAAATATTTAATAGATTTGATCTTAATAGTATTTAGTTTAGTAGTAATGAGAAAGACAATGTGCTTAATAGGTTAATAAACTTTCTATCTTATAGTATTTCCTTATGGAGTAATGATAAAGACAATGTGCTCTTTTTTAATGGTTGAGGTTGTAACTCTGGATTTATTATTATAGATTTTCAAATTGTAGACTCAAAACTTTTAGCCTTTTTTTTTGTTTCTTTGTATGGATTTAATGTATAGAATTTAAATGCCTTCTAACTGTGACTTTAGGAAAACAACCTATGAAAAAGGAAAAAGAAGATGTGATGATCTAGTGGTTATTTTCGGTTGTGACTGACTGACTGGGTACAAATTTTTGCAGTAAGTGTAAATATTTTAGGAGTGAGTCTATAACCAGCATAAAGGTTAATCCAGACTATGATATCAATCATGTGTTATATTAGCTAAAGTTAATGATATTTTTTGTTTAAAACTGATGATCAATAATTAAGTAACATGAAAGATATTAAAAGCACACAAGTTTTTTTTGATTTGACAATAACAAGAGATTGAGTTCGAATGTATCAATATAAACGTTTTAAGCAACACACCGGAATGGAAAGAGTTACAACATCCTAGTTTTTTAATGGAGATTGTGAATCCAGACTATGATGATATCAATCACATTTCATCACTCATCAGTTGGAGGTGAAAGAGACCGGCTGAGATGAAACCCACAAAAACAAGAAATGGTTAGTTTTTCACAATCTCATATTTATATATAAACACGCATCAAACTATTTCACCATCTGACCTCTTTTGCATCGGGCTCTCTGCACCATCATACCCACCATCGCTGTCTCTTCTTCCAATAGAGCCAGGGCTTTCAACTTGTCCATTCTCAGGGCTAGACCTCGATCTCTCCCTCCTTTCATTTGGACTTTCAACTTCACCTCCTCCATTTCTTGGACTTTCTTTCTTAAACGGGCTGTGGTTAGGGCTCATCCTTTCTCTCTTGTTGCTGGGACTCCGACTGTACTTAGGGCTTGCGACTCTCTCCCTCCTGCGAGGGCTTTCATTGCCTCTGCGGTCACGTCCGTACTCAGGACTACGCCTTGATTTCCTGTAAGGACTTGGGCTACGTCTTCTGCCGTAATCAGGACTTGTCCTTTCCTTTCTGTATGCAGCCACAGGGCTTGCACCTCGTCCATAGTCAGGGCTTCCTCTTTCTCTTTTGTAAGGACTAGGTGATCGCCGTCGCCTTTCAGGTGACCTATCACGGCGTCTTTCAGGACTGTGTCCATTCCCTCTTGCATCATCATCCTTCACGGCATACTCCACCGAGATCACCTTATCCATCAGCTTACTGAGCGAAAACACATGTGTAACATTAAGTATAAGTAAATAAAGCAATTAGTTACGCATTGGGATAGGAGCAAACCTATTATTTGTAACATCTAGCGCTCTTGTGGCATCCTCTTGCAACTCGTATTGGATAAACGCGAAATTCCTCCTGATTCTAACATTTATGATTTTTCCATACGGCTCAAAGTGTCTCTCTAAATCGCGGGTCCTTGTATTATCTGCATCAAAGTTAATCACAAAGAGAGTCTTGGAAGGTCTCATGCCGGATGAAGATCTCCTTGAACCTCCACCAGATCTTCTATCACCTCCACGTTCACTCTATACGCAGAACAATTAATATTATTACTTATTAGTATGAAAAACATCATAAATAAGTCTGAAACGAAAATAGATCCTGAGGTCAATCTCCTACCTTTGTCCACTCAACCCGGAGTCTGCGTCCCTTACGACCAAATTCAATGCGGTCAAGCGCTCGGATTGCATCTTCAGCATCCCTTTCATCTTCCATGTACACGAAAGCAAACCCTGAAGAAAGGTCAAAAGTACAGATATGAGTACATGAACAGTGAGGAAGCAAACTAAGTGTACAACCTCCAATGAACACGACCACTGTCCTCCTTCCATCAGCAGCATCGAATAGCTTTACTTACCTACTAGTAAAATTAAATTTTGAACATTCCTAGATCCTAAAAAACTCTGCAAACTAAATGACCAGTGAAACAGTTACAGACCTTGCATTATGGAATTAATGTCAAGGAACAACTGAAAAATGGTGGAAGTCAGACAGGATGTGAATGAAAACAGAGTGCCTTCTCCATTGCAGAGGGCATGTCCAAGAGCAAAGTCATGAGGAATGAAATGCAATTAAGATGGCAGTGCTATTGCGGATGGAAAGTGACTCGTTTTGGGGGGGACAATGAGATGGACTTTCCTAAGGGTGGTCCATCCATGGCCTGAAGGGAGCATGGGCATCCCAAGATTATAACATCCTGCGCCAAAGAAAATGCTGAGTATGGCGGTTTTACACTAATTTTTTTATCTTTCTCTTCTGAAATACTTTCCAAACTTCCAGCGGGCTGCTTCACATGACCAGATGGATTCTGTGCTTCTCTGTTTAGTTGAGATGTGGGGAAAAAATACTTCCTTCTACAGGGAGAGTCTTCCAGAGCCATCAGCCATCTCGTGATATGGACAGGGAAGTGGATTTCATGACATGCATTTGACTTTTGCTTTCATCACACCGCACTTAATGGTTTAAGATACTGCTTATTCACCGACTTTAATCACAAAGATAGATATACGTAAAATTTGCAGAAAAAGGCTTACCAGCTTTCATATCCACCCTCTCAACCTTCCCGTATTTCCTGAATAGTCGTTCCAGATCACCCTCCCGTGCATCATACTCAAAGTTCCCACAAAAGACTGGCTTCATGATTCCTGCACAGACACCATGGAAAAAGATTCATGGGGCTTTCATAGAAGCCCTAAGTACAGATGATAACTCAAAACGAAGATCCAAAGGGCTTCTTCACCAAAATGAACAGTTTTACAATGTATGTTAGCCATCAAATTAACTCGAATTGTCTGTGCACACTACTTTGGTCAATTTATGCAGACACATGAACCACAGCTGAGATCGAACCAGAAGAAAACCAACAGCACAAAAATTACTCTAATAAGATAAATTTTTGAGCTCTGATCAGTTAAATCCAGACGTATAACGACCTATAATTAGAATCAAAAGAACCAGAGTCAAAAGATGCACCAGATCTAATCCAAGTGCAGATGAAACCTCGGATCTGAATATTTAACACAAGAAGAAGCAAGGAAAATATGAAACATACGCAAAAAAACAGTCAGAGAGGCGGCTCTGATGAGATTCAACTTAAAAAAAACGAGATCGACAAACAGAGAGACCATACAGATCAGATCCAAGATCTCAAGAATCGGAACTACAGACTTTTCCCTGAATTTACCTGTAAAACGATCAAATGGAATTGTCTGGCAGCCGTTGTCGCGTCGAAGCCCTAAAAGAAGCTCTGTGATATTTTGCAGTCTTCGAACCTACAAAAGTGAAAAAATGAAACAGATAGATAAGAGATAGTTGGTACGGAAGCAGATATTTATCTTTTTCTTAATTTTAAATATTTCACATTTTTAGGTGAAAATCGCATAAAAACCTTGAACTTAGTAGTCACTAACATTTTAAACCTTAATCTTTTTTCAGTGACATTTTAAACCTTAAAAATAAGAAGTTTATCATTTTTAACATTGAAATTTAAACCCGATTACTGTCCGTTAAATAGAACTAACAGAACATAAACGGAATTTAACAGATGTTAAGAGGGATATAACCTCCGTTAAGTAGAATTTAACCCCGTTTAATTTAATAGAACACGTGGGTTTTACTTACTTCAAATGAGGGAGTTGTCGAAGGGCATAATGTATTAGAGTTTGTGAGAAGAGAAAAATTGGGGAAAATTGAAGGAAGAGTGAATTGGCCAAAATTGAAGAAAAAACAAGGTAAAAATGGTGCAAAACAATGTTAATTGGTTCGAATTTGCTTCCGATTTAAAGGGGTTCGATTTCGTTTTTTCTTTTCGTTTGATGTGGTTGAGTTTCATGATTTCGGGTTTTTATTTTCTTTTTGAATTTCTGGGTTTCGGGTTTTGTTTTGATGTCGTTGAGTTAGTGAGTTTAATTATTGGAATTTCTGGGTTTGTGAAGTTGCTTGGGAGGAACTTTAAAAACCGATTTAGAGGTTTAAAAGTTTGTTGGATTTAAAATTTTGTTAGATAAATCCGAGGGTCATAGCAATCTAGAGTTTTGTTGAATTTAGAGGTTTGTTTGATTCATCGATTTAGAGGTTTAAGTGTTGGATTCATCTATTTAAATGTTGTTTGTTGGATTGAAGATGTGTAGTGGATATTTATGACAATGAATTACTTCATTTTTCAATGAAGATGTCTCATAGTGGAAGTTCTTCAACAATAGAATATAAAAGTGAGAATGTTGTGTTGTGTAATTGCAATCGACCAGCAAAAATCTTGAAAGCTTGGACTAATGCCAATCTCGGCCGAAGGTTTTACACTTGTAGAAGACGTCAAATTTCTGAAGGTTTCGAGTCTTGCAATTTTTTCTGTTGGTATGATTTGGAGAAACCGCAAGGGTGGCAACACATTGCTTTGTTGGAGGCAAGAGATATCATGGCTGAACAAAGAGAGGAGATAAAAAAAATTTAAGAGAGACGGTAAAAACGCTAACTACTAATCTTGAAAATAAGATGGTAATGCCAAGTTCAATAATGGATGAAGTGGAGCAAAAAAGTTTAGAATGTGAAGCACTGAAGCGAGAAGTATTGATAATAAACGAGAGGAGTCGGGTGTTGCGGAATGTTTTGATTTATTTAACTGTTGTATTTACCACCGTGATCGGATCAAGAATGTCTGTTAACCAAATACCCTTTTAAACCAATCTTTACAACGTTATCCTCTCCTGAACCTTTAATTATTTATTCCAGTTTGTGAATTTTATTAGAAACTGTTTTACTTATGATATTGTCACATGCTAAAATTCTGTTTTACTTAGAAACAACAAATCCTCTATAACATTCCAAAAAATAAAACTATAAAAGAACTTACATATGGTTTGTTGAAATTATATATATTCTAAGAGCCAAATCATATTTTATTTTAGGCAAAGGAGGACAATCTTTTATTTAGATCACCGACATCAACACTGATCAAATCCATGTGCAACTCATACTGTCATATTACACGAATCACACAAATAAAAAATTAAGATCATATGTGATTTGAAATATAATTTCCTATGAGAAATATATTTTCCTTATCTCCTTCAAAATTTCGATTCAAACCCCATAAATGTGCCGTAAATGTCAAACCCTAAATGAAACACACTTTCGATTCAAACCCGACACATTGCAAACTCAAATTTCGAATAGATCTTCATAATCGAACACCAACAACTAAATAATATGCAAAATCGAAACATAAATGGTCAAAAACCACATTCGATTCAAAATCGAACCCAAAATCACCGACGAATCAAAAATTTCGCACACCTTAAATCAAACACACTTTCGATTCAAACCCGAGACATTAGGAACCCAAATTTCGAATACATCTTCATAATCGAACACCAACAACTAAATAATATGCAAAATCGAAACATATATGTTCAAAACCCCCATTCGATTCCAAAATCGAACCCAAAATCACCGACGAATCGAGTAAATCGCAAACCCTAGAAAAACACTTTCGATTCTTACCTCATTTCGAGATGATTTTCCTCGTCACAAGCTTGTCTCGATGCGATTGGGAACAACGAAAACAAACGAACCCGAGAATCTTTCCCTTTCGAAATGTCGAAGAACCCTAAAATCCCTTTTTCGTTTTCCTCCTACGATATGTGTTAAGTTAAAGAGAGTTATGTTATGTATTACGGAGTTAGTTTAAGTTAAACGGTGTTATAAGGTCCGTTATAGATATTTCACGGATTGTAAACGAAAGACAACATCACGGTTTATACTGCCAAATATACAAACTTACGGATTTAAACTGTCACTGAAAAAAGATTAAGGTTTAAAGTGTTAGTGACTGCCAAGTTCGAAGTTTTTAATGCGATTTTGCCCTTTTTTTAGTGATAAAATCTTTTTTAGTTTCGTATTTGTTTTCTGGGAAATAATATTGGGCATAAAAAGAATACGTTTAAGCAGCACTGGTCCAATCTCTTAAACAATTCATAAAAGCCCAACAAAAACATAGCATTTTACTATCTAACAAGTAAAAGTTTTTCTCCAAAAATAAATTGAAAATTTAATAGGATATGTTAATTAAAAGTATATATATAAAGTAATAACTTTGAACAATTTTCTCCACCGTATACATAAATGTGAAACAAATGTATTACATAATATTCTATGTTTTTAGAAGGAAATCAATTTTCAGAACTTGTATGGATTATTAGGAATGATCAAAATACTTTTTCGGAAAAGGTATGAGAAAATTTTAAAATCACAATCATTAGATCTAAATTCTCAGCGTTTATTTGATATTTACTATCAGTATGGGTTTTGGATCATATAAAGATGAAATTTGAATGAGATAATAAATGTTTTAACCGATTGATTAATAAATATATATTTCATTTTTGAAATTACAGTTATACATTGATACAATTCAGTAATGAAAACTTTTTTCTGATGTATCAAGTTTACATACAAAAATCGTAATTCAAATCAAACGGCAAACTATTAAACGAAAAACTCTATATCTTTCGATTTTTAGTTGAGAATTTTTCATATTTGTTCTACTTTTTAAGAACATTTCTTTGTCGGAAAAAAAAAGATTAATAAAATTTCTTTTTCGGAAAAAGTGTTTTATGTTTTAAAAGAACAAAATAATTATTCTAAAAACGTAATATTTATCAAAACTAATAAATTATGTTTTATGTAAAATTTAAAAATATTATAATAATATAACAAACTGTGATATATTTATAAATTATACGTAATTATATATAGCTAAATGTATACATTTGACATCAAATATCGAATTCATTCCTATAGAATAATATTATCATCTCCTTGTGTATCGATCAGTTGGTGGCCCGCGATCATCGATTCACTCGTTTGGTCGGGATGGTCGTGTTTCGCAGAAGGAAATACAAAATCCCTTACTAGATGTTTTTGACAAATCATTACATATTTATAAATCATATGTAATTATATATAGCTAAATGTATGCATTTCACATCGAATTCATTCCTATAGAATAATATTATTTGATTGGATCAATTGGTTGTGTTTGAAATTATTTGGTACTACTGTAGATAGAAAACGAATCACGATGACCCTTTGGTCTCTTTCTATGAATTTATGAGATGCTCACTAAAATTACAGATCAACGAGATTTTATCAACCCATTTATTACTACGAAGATCCACGTGGCGTTTCGTAAGGCCCGAAATACGAAGGGAAAATCAGACGGCAGTTTTTTTTTTTCTGTACGTCAAGCTCGTTGGACCGATATCCATGGCGTCTGCAACCACTCTCCTCTTCCACCACGGCGCCACTCGCGTTGTTGCTCGTAAACGGTGTCAAGTTTCTGTTCTTAGAACGTACGGACTAAAGCCCATTCTTTCTTTCCGCAGCTTTCGTGGGGCTACTGCGCCGTTCCGACCTTTGTTGAGGACGAAATCTGATGGCTTGACTCGGGCCTACGTTACCGGAGCACCACCTATCGTGGGGGAACCTGACCCGAAAATTGATGGATCCAAATCTGAGTCCGAGAAGGACGATTCAAAAGATTTAATTAGCTGGGGGCTTGTGTGGAGCTTGATGAACAAGCACAAACTCAGGCTCGGTGTTTGTTTGTTGACTCTTGTTGGCTGCGGCAGTTGCACTCTCTCTATGCCTATCTTTTCTGGTAATTGATTCTTCAATGAGCGATTGTAATCGTAGTCTGTTGACTATTTATCCCCATGTTTAATCTGTTGTTGGGTAATCTCTGTTTCTAGTCATTGATTGATTTATATATGTATTGATTCTTTGTCAAAAATAGTGGCAAGTGTTATGGCTTGAGTAATTGGGTTTTCATGGTCGTAGGTAGATTCTTTGAAGTGCTCATTGGGGTTCGACCGGAGCCGCTATGGCGGCTGCTGAGCAAAATCGCAGTTTTGTATACATTGGAACCGATTTTTACTATTGCTTTTGTAACCAACATGACTGCTATCTGGGAAAGCGTTATGGCAACATTAAGAGCTCAGATTTTCAGAAGGGTTTTGATCCAGAAGGTAGGGTCCGTCTTGTATGATCAATTTTTTCTAAAGCTATTTTTGGCTGTTGTGGTTTACCGTTGGAACATCTGTGATGCTTGTGTTTTTTTGTCTTTCAAATATGTGCAGGCAGAGTTTTTCGACAAATATAAGGTCTGTATTTTTCTTAGTTCCTTTTCCTCTTGGTCTTTTACAGGTTTGGGAGATTTTGGCAAAAACCTTCCTAGTCATTATGGTAAAAATTGAGTTCATTTGCTATAGGTAGGAGAGCTTACGGGCCTGCTTACGTCTGATCTTGGTGCTCTGAACAGCGTTGTGAACGATAACATCTCACGAGATCGTGGATTGAGGGCATTTTCTGAGGCAAGCCATTTCTTTACTATGCAGATGTGAGATTTGTGTTTATGCTTCCAATTCCATTTTGCATAATGAATACAGACTTAATCTTAGTTTGGTGTTGTGTCTGATGTTATTTTTAGAGTTCTATAAATGACAGAGAGTATATTGTTACATCTCAAGAATGTGGAATTCGTATGGCTCATTACCCTTTGTAGGTTTTTGGAACAATCTGCATTTTGTTTACTCTATCTCCTCAACTTGCACCTGTGCTTGGTCTATTGATGCTCGCTGTGTCCGTTTTAGTTGGTGAATTCTCTGTCTCTTTCACTTTGCCCTTTTCGGATAAATCTTTAAGTCATCCTTTCTGACCTTTACATTTCTCATTCCGTTTAATCTCAAAAGCGGTGTACAAGAGATCAACTGTTCCTGTTTATAAAGCTCATGGATTAGCCCAAGCAACAATGTCTGATTGTGTATCAGAAACGTTCTCTGCAATTCGAACTGTAGGTTCTTGACTTCATCGTATTTGTATGTTTGAAGGCATATTAACTTTACTTAAGAAAATTGTGATTTGCCTCTGTAGACTCAAGTAATTTGTCTTTCTTATAGGTAAGATCATTCAGTGGTGAAAAACGTCAGATGTCTCTCTTTGGTAGTCAGGTCATATTTCAGACTTCTTACTAGCTAAACTCATTTTTTCTAAAAAAATTGTTGTTTTGTTGCAACTGTTCCATGATCTTATCATTCAAACTTCTGTTACATGTACAGATTCTTGCTTACCAGCGTAGCGGCTTAAAGCTTGGTACATTCAAATCTATAAATGAATCTATAACAAGAGTTGCTGTTTATATATCTCTGTTGGCTCTGTACTGTCTTGGGGGGAACAAGGTGAAGACGGTAAGAATTGCCAGCCTGTAAGACTTTTTGATTGTCATCATTATGATCACTGAAGTTGAAACGAAGCTTCTTGGCCATTAACACATTAAGCAAATTTTGGTTTGATGGGTTGCTCTTACAGAAGATTGTGCAACTTGTGTTACTCGTCATTCATTTTTTCTAGAATAGATGGTTGTGGATGTTTTAAGCTAGCATAAAGTTGCTTCCTTTTGAATATCAACTCTCTTTCTTTCTACGCAGGGTGAGCTCGCTGTTGGGACAGTTGTTTCATTCATTGGATACACATTCACTCTAACATTTGCTGTTAGTTCCTCTATCCACACAACATCTACTGTTACCCATGAGCTACACATGTAATTTTGTTTAGAATAATCATTGATTCTGTTGCCAGGTCCAAGGGCTTGTAAACACGTTTGGAGATCTACGTGGGACTTTTGCTGCTATCGACAGGATCAATTCCATTTTAAATTCGGTGGAAATTGACGAGGCTCTTGCCTACGGGTTAGAAAAAGATTTACATACAAAGAAAGTCCAAGATGAAAACCTTAGATTGTTCTTGTCTACTGGCTATAATGTGAATATCCGTCACCTCGATAACTACTACATGTCAGATCTAAAATCAACTAACAATCTACGTACCCTAACATGGGCAGGAGATGTCTGTCTTGATGGTAAAATCAGACCAAGAAAAACTCTCCTCCTATTATCTTATTTCAAGAGCTCCCAACCCCCATAAATTTTGTAAGGTTAACTACAGATTTTGCTAATCTGGGGTTTTTTTCCATATTCTATATTGTCTAATGTAGATGTGCATTTTGCTTATCCTCTACGACCCGACGTAAAAGTTCTTGATGGGCTCAGTTTGACGCTGAAATCTGGTACTGTAACTGCTCTTGTTGGCTCTAGTGGTGCGGGAAAGAGTACTATTGTACAGCTATTGGCACGCTTCTATGAGGTTAATCTAGCCCCTCTTAAATTTGAAGTGTAACATATCAGTTAAGTCCAAGTTTGAAACCATTTTGACATCATGCTGATAGATTGAATTTTCAATTCGCTCGCAGCCAACACAAGGACGTATTACTGTGGCTGGAGAGGATGTAAGGATGTTTAACAAGAGTGAATGGGCTAAAGTTGTCTCAATTGTAAATCAGGTTTGTAAACGTAACATCTATAGGTTAGGTAGGCATGGTCGGATTACTTCTTCTTCTCTCTTTCAAAGGTTAAACTTATGTGTGGCATAGGAACCCGTTCTCTTTTCTCTCTCTGTGGCCGAGAATATTGCATATGGTCTCCCCAATGATCATGTGTCCAAAGACGACATCATTAAGGCAGCCAAAGCTGCCAACGCTCATGACTTCATAATCTCACTTCCTCAGGTTCGTATTGTGGGCCTTATGTGCACCAACTCACTTGTTCACCCTTGCAAACACACTAGTTCCTCTGACCAATGCTGGTGTTTATTTATAGGGCTACGATACACTGGTTGGTGAACGAGGAGGCTTGCTTAGTGGAGGACAGAGACAGGTATGGAAACTTAGAGCTGCGTGTTTTTGGTTCCCTTATAAACTTTTGCTACCACTTTGATGTGTTATGTTTATCGACGTTTCAGAGAGTTGCCATAGCACGATCCCTGCTGAAGAACGCCCCGATCTTGATTCTCGATGAGGTGAGAGAGTCTTCGTTAAATGGTCTCGCTGTGGACAGGCTGTTTACTTTGCTAGAACCCTTACTAAGTAATAGCTTATTCGATAGGAAGATAAGGGACACATATAACAACAGAGAGAAACAAACAGTTACGTAACTTACGTGCTACATTCAGAACCATTTCTAATGCAATACCAGAACTCAGAAATTGCTCTTAAGCATTTATCTAGTTGTACGGTTTAGAGTATCTGTTAGTCTCAACTGGACAGAAACCTGTCTTAAAGCTGAAATAGCTTTAAGATAAAGATAATGTGAGACTTCACTGCCTATTCTCTCTTGCTTTCGTGTTGCAGGCCACAAGTGCACTTGATGCAGTGAGTGAACGCTTGGTCCAGGGTGCGTTGAACCGTCTGATGAAAGACAGGACAACTTTAGTCATCGCTCACAGATTGAGCACAGTTCAGAGCGCTCATCAGATCGCTGTATGCTCTGATGGGAAGATCATAGAGCTTGGAACTCATTCGGAATTGGTGGCCCAAAAGGGATCATATGCTTCACTTGTTGGCACTCAGAGGCTGGCCTTTGAGTAAATTAATTACTCATATTTCCTTTACAAGTACTCAAGTTTTGAGTAAGACCATATAAGGTAGATTGTAAAATGTTAACATAAATGTAATTTGTTTCTACACCGCTCTCCGAAACCCATTCATAACCATTGGTGAAGCACAAGTTGGGTTACAGTTTGTTTTTACAGTTGAGTCGGAGAAGCCGGTTAAATTTTTGAGCTGTACTAATTTTCGGTTTTTGCTCCGATATAAATTTGTCTGTATGAGTGGTTTTGACCGGTTTGGGTTAATTAAATAAAAATTTAGAAATATAAGGACCATTGATGTGAAGCTGGCGCGGAGGGATGAATTTATCTCTTAACTTGTTCTGCCTCCCGAGAAGATCCAAAATTGAAACCCGAAGCTGCTTCAGAGTTTCTTTTATTCTCTTCCAGTTTTGATTTATTCTTTATACCGAGAGGTAATTTTTTAGGGTTTCTTCCGCTTTTCGCGCTTGTTTTACTTATGATCAGATTTGGTCTTCTGAACAATAATGATCCGTTCGACGTTTACAGGATAATCCGATTCCGAGTTTTCTGTCACTTTCTTGTAATTTATTTGATGTTTGTTGTTGCAATTTAGAAAGACAAGTACCAATTGATGGATTTAGATATGAACGGAGGAAACAAGAGAGTCTTTCAGAGACTAGGCGGCACGAATCGTCCCACAACGGCGCCGACGGACTCTAAGCAGAAGGTTTGTTTCCATTGGCGGGCGGGTCGGTGTAACCGCTACCCTTGTCCTTACCTGCACAGGGAATTGCCGGGTCCGGGTCCCATCGCCGCTTCGTCTACGAACAAAAGGGTCGCTGATGAGTCTGGTTTTGCGGGTCCGAGTCACCGAAGAGGGCCCGGATTCAGCGGGAGCGCTAATAGCTGGGGGAGGTTCGGTGGGAACAGAACGGTGACAAAGACGGAAAAACTTTGCAAATTTTGGGTTGATGGAAATTGCCCTTATGGTGATAAATGCAGATACTTGCATTGCTGGAGCAAAGGGGATAGTTTCTCATTGTTGACTCAGCTAGACGGGCATCAGATGGTCTGTTGTTGCGTTGTTGGAGTTCTTATGGGTTCCTAGTGTGCTGGATGCTTGTTCTCGTTGGCAATATTTGACGGGTTTTGCTTTCCGATTTCATGAGCAGGTTGTCACTGGGATTGCTCTGCCATCAGGGTCCGATAAACTTTACACGGCGAGTAAAGATGAAACAGTGCGGATCTGGGATTGTGCTTCTGGACAGGTTTTATTTGCCTCTAAATTGTTCATGTCGTTTCTTTTATTTTTGTGTGATTGAGTTTCGCTCCATAGTGGTAGTAGAATCATTCAGTGGGTACTTGTCATAGTTTGGTTAGGATGAATAGTAGTTGAAGCAGTCTAACGGATGTGCCCTTTTGGCCTTTCTAACTGCAAAGCCATGTTTATGTAGTTTAGTAAGTGAACTCAAAAAACTATTTGATAAGCATGTTTGCATTAAGGAAACCTCTTTTAGATGGACTTATTTATAGTTATACGGTTGCTTCTTGTTCTGATATTGTTTTTCCTATGATATAGTGTACAGGTGTAGTCAATGTTGGTGGGGAAGTTGGCTGCATGATTAGTGAAGGCCCCTGGCTATTGGTTGGCATGCCAAATCTCGTTAAGGTAGTTCAGAGTATGATTCAAAAACATGGTTGCTTGACTGTTATGACTCTCCATCAGTCCATCTATACAGAGAAATGAATCACTTTTGTTGTCCTATGTGTTGAGTTTTATTGCTATTACAGATATAGACTTTTGATCCAAATATATATTATTATGCAGGCGTGGAATATCCAAAACAACGCAGACCTGAGTCTCACTGGACCTGTTGGCCAAGTATATTCACTAGTTGTGGGTACTGATCTGCTGTTCGCTGGCACACAGGTGTAAATACTTTGACTGACTGTAAACTTTGTTTTTCCAAGGATTCAGTGTCATTTGTATACTTCATCTTTTCTTTTTTGTTCTCCTAAAATATCATTTCTGTATATTTGCTTCATCTATGGGAAAACACACCTCTGTTAAAGAAAGCTACAAATCTATTGGATCTTTGGTTAAGTGACAAGTTCTTCTTACAAGGATATATCACTCTCTTGCAGGATGGCTCTATTTTGGTTTGGAAATACAATAGTACCACTAGCTGTTTTGATCCAGCTGCATCACTAACGGGCCACACTCTTGCAGTTGTTTCTCTATATGTTGGAGCAAACAGACTCTATTCCGGTTCCATGGACAACTCTATAAAAGCAAGTAGTGCCTATCATGTGTTAAATTAAAAACCCACATTTCTGTTGTTTTTGTTTGAGTTAACAGGTCTACCTTATCTGTTTTTAACAGGTTTGGAGCTTGGATAACCTGCATTGTATACAAACGCTTACAGAGCATACTTCAGTTGTCATGTCTCTCATTTGCTGGGATCAATTTCTTTTATCATGTTCATTGGATAATACCGTCAAGGTTCGTTCTTAACTCGCTAGAAGCTTTTTGACCCGACTCCATTAGCTTACTAAGAATCCTGAATATGACACTATCTTCTGTTGGGGTTTTTTTTCTCTCTGCTGTAGATATGGGCTGCTACTGAAGGTGGAAACTTGGAAGTGACATATACTCACAAGGAAGAATACGTACAGTTCCTTGCGTTTTTTGGTGAAATGTTATCCTCTCTTTTGATTTAATCTATATTTAACTAACTAATATTTGGATTCAGGGCGTACTAGCTCTCTGTGGCGTGCATGATGCAGAAGCCAAACCGGTATTGCTTTGTTCGTGCAATGACAGTTCATTGCACCTCTATGACTTGCCATCGTAAGTCCTTCTAATGAGTATTTCATTAGTCTAGGGTTATGTTCCCTTTCAAAAGCTTAGTTTTGTTCTTATGTAAGGTTTACGGAAAGGGGCAAGATCTTAGCAAAGCAAGAGATACGGTCGATCCAGATAGGTCCTGGGGGCATATTTTTCACTGGTGACGGAAGTGGTCAAGTTAAAGTATGGAAGTGGTGTATGGAAGCAACGGCCGTTTAGTCTTGAGGCACAAAACAGACCTGAAGTTCTTCGGCATTTTCATAATTTATTCTCCGAGTGTCAAGAGTTCTTGTTTGTTTGTTCTACAAGAGATGGTTAGTAGCATCAAGGCATCTGTCTCTCTGGCTCCATTAAGTCTCTGCAGCTTGTGTTAATTGTAAGACATACGGCCGCCAGAAGATTAGGAACTACTTATTGTATGAACTATGACAGCTTGGTTGCTTTGCTATTTATGTCTGAGTAGACACGTGGTTTGATCAGTTCCAGACGCAAATGGAGCAGAACCTTTGTACTTCTTTGGTCCAAATTCAACTTTAGTTGTCTTGTAATGTATGGCATAGGCATTTGTACGCATCTTTCGGAGTAATAAAACAGATTTATCATCAAGAGTTTACTGTATTCAGAATCAAATGTGTTGGGAGGTAATCTCCACAATGATGTATTATAGGAGTGTTTCCCGATGCATCTTATTAAAACGAACATTACCTTGATAATTAATATCATTGCCACTAGCATTCGTTTCAAAAGCTTGTTCCACTTTCTTTTGAGAGAAACCAAATCTGTGGGTAACGAGCGGCTTCACATCGATCTTTCCACTTGTTCAAGTCACAGAGACCAGTGTCTTTGACAAACAAATATCTAATACTGACACTCAAAGCAAAAGCCCGTCTAGCTCACTTGTTCAAGTCACAGAGACCAGTGTCTTTAACCTTGTGGTCGTGGGTTCGAGCCCCACGGTGGGCGATTTATATTAATATTATTTTAATACAGTTGGCTACTTACCTTTTCCACTGCATTCGACAATTTTGTTTCATTTCAAAATTTTAAGCTAACACGTGGTGTGATGCCAACAAGTCTCTTATTAATGTGAGTAGTTAATGTCTCTTATGAATGTGAGTAGTTAATGTCTCTTATGAATGTGAGTAATTAATGTGTCTAATGAATGTGTGTAATTAATGACCTAAACAATCAAGACTAAAACTAAGCAGCTAAACTACACACCATCAAAAGGAAAACTAGATACGACATTATGTAGCATTTAAATTTTCTAACGAGGGTGTGTTACGTGTGCATATACTTATATGTTTTGTCGTTGAAGCCTTGAAGATGACGTGTTGTTCTTCTCATTTTCAAATCATATTGCCAACCTTGAAATGATAAACCACACACGATGTCGATCTCCTTTTTTCTCCTCTGCCTGAATAATCCAATCTTTCTAAATCCACAAATCTTCTCAGAATGTCAAACCACGAAGAAGAAGCTTCTCTGATCAATTGAGCACAAGATTTCGTTTGTTAAGAGTCGTATGGTTTCCTCATTTACGTAAATCATTTGCCATTGTACCACACAGTATACAATCAGATACCTTAATCTTTGCTGTTGCTTGTTATTAGCTTCTCCTTTTAATTGCTTTATATATACATAGATTAATTCCTAGTACGAGACCAAGTGAATATTGAGGTGCATTATGTAAGGACGAGCTTTCGTTGAATCCTTTGACTGATCAGTTTCCATGATGGAAACTATCTTCCAATAGCATTTTAGAGACCAGTCAATTTGGTACAAGTAAGACATCCATTACACATTTTCATTTCCATTGACTTTTTCTTCCAATGATCAACTAATTAAGTGAAATATAGTATTTTTCCTCAGCCCATCATTCTATTTTTTGGTTACTTAATTCTCTTTACAACTTGAGTCACATAATATCGTATGTTCTTAGGTTGTCAAATATATCAAATCAGATATTTGTATACAGACATACCTTATTGAATGAGTGGAAATCCCATCATGAGAAACTTTAAATTCATACCTTCTCTTTTATAAGCCGCAATAAATTACGAATTTTGTTTGTGTTGTTCAATTCTTATAATACAAAACTTAAAGATTTCATTCGTTTCCTTTATTTTCACGTACCAGTTTTTGAAACTTCCATGATAATTAAGAGTAGAAACTGCACATGTACGTGTTTGCTCCTCTCCATTTCCAAATCTTGAGAACTTTTCTTTTGGTAAAATACATAGAACTTTAGTATCTTAAATAATATATTTTGAATTTTGAATACTATATATATTGTAATTGGATTGATAATTATGTTGGTAAAGGTTATGATGGATAGAGTCACTCATATCCAATGCATTATGTTGAATCTAGATTCTCTTATCAGAATTGAGACGACTCAACGAATACAATTTCAATTTAAAATAAGAGTTGATACTAATATCTGTAAATTCGGCAAGTGATAATACAACGAACTATTTAATAAATTATCTTTTAAAAAATTTCTCATCCCCATTTAATACCAACAAAATTTCTTTTTACACACTTTTAGTTTACCAAATATATTAGGATTTTTGTTTTAAATGTCACATTAATATTTATAAATGTTGTCTAGAAACATCCAATGTCGTCTTCGGTATTTGACAAGACCAAACGTTTTTGAGAGATCTCTTTGATTCGTCGAAAGTGGCGGAAATCATTCGTATCAAAGAATTACGTGTTCGAGTTATTAGACCGATTTCATCTTGGCCCGAGTTCGATGATGGAGATGCGAAATCCAACTCCAACACATTCTATGTTAGACGTGATGTAATTGTTTAAAGGAAAAAACATTAATATTTGCACGGATATTCACGTTAAGATATTACCATATTCAGCTGAGATGAATAAATAAGTTAGGTTAGAATATGAGACTGGTTGGTATAAATGAGTTTGCCTAAGCTTTTGTGGCATATAATACACATTTCTTCGAACCCAAATAGTATTTTGTATCTCATTTTTTTCCTATTTTTGTCAATATTAAATTCCAAATCTTAAACAATGAGATCAAGCTTTTCATGAGTGATTAATTGGGGATGGAGTAATGTCCTAATCAAAGAAAATCTAGAAAAAGAAAAGAGATCTATTTGAGATGATATATGCCCCCCAAATATTAGTGAGATTAGGTAAAAGATCAAATTATCTTTCTTCCTCTACCTAATAATGCCAGAGGCAATAAAGCATAGTGAATATCAATAAGAGGATTTGAATTGGATCACTCTTTGCCACAAAAAGTTATGTCTAATGATTGTCCTTTCATAGGTCCTGCATTGTTGGGTCCTTCAATATCCTACTCATCTCTCTCTCTCTCATACATAATAATTAAGAAAATGATTAAACTTAAGCACATTGAATAAATATCATACAAAAAAATTCAACCCAAATCCAAATTTAATATATATTTCATGATTATATAGAATCCCTAGAATGTTAAATCAAACACTCCTATGAAGAAATTATAAATTCATTCAGCATTTTTATATAAAAAATAGCTTGACATATGGAAATTTTACGAATATATATCCAATAGTACACTTCTACTTATCACTTATTATTTTCGTATAGATATTTATTTGATATATTATATATGTCAACGTAAAGAATATAATACATGGTAAAAAATCAATAGTCTTCAAATAGTTAACCTAAAGTGACAAAAGTAATCCAAAATAATCAAAGTTTACTCTTTTTATAATAATAAAAACTATTTTATAACTTTGTTAGATATTACATAGTTGTAATTGGAAATTACTCGAAGAGTAAATAATGACACCTAAAGCAAAACGAAATAAGTTTTTGTTTTGTTATTGGTGCAAGGAAACGAAAAGTAGTGTTGTCTTCTGTTTTTGTTTTTGTTTTTGTCGATGAAATTTGTTATGTTCGACTCATCGTTTTCCTATTTATGTATCCGTTAAAATGTAAAACCATGAATGTTGCCTTCTAATTATAGAATATGTATGGCCACAAGTCCTCCACAAAATAGAAATAAATCATGCAACAATTGTTTTATATTGCGAATTGCTTTTTGCACTAAATTTCTGACTTGACCAGACATGTCACTTCTCACTTGATTGCTGCCTTATTGCAACACATATAAACATATTAACAATTATCAAAATTATAATTTTATTTTTTCAAAAAAAATGTATGAATCATCAAATAACTATAGTAGATTTATATCTAAAAAAGCACATATAAAAAAAATATTCACAAATTATATAATATTATTTATTAATAAATTTAAATTATATATTTTTATGAAGAGAACTAAGTGCACTAATGGTCCATCTCTAAATTTATAGTAGAGTTGTGGACTTCGACTCCACGTTCTATCATATAAATATGTTAAATATTCAAACGAAAATGTTGAGTTATTAGATCGTCTGTTGTGTCCTATGTGGCACAAAATATTAGATATTTAATAATTTTAACTTTTATTTAAAATTATTTTTAATATTAATTTTTGTATATGTAAATTAAAAATAAATTATTTTTATGAATTTAATAGTATTATTTTGTTAGTTTAAAAAAATATATTAATTTTCTAACCAAATTAATAAAAATAGCATATATTATAATTATTTTAATAAATTAAACTTAATTATATATTTATTTAAAATTTATTGCGTTGATGATATTTTAACATGTTATTTTTGTTAGTAAAAAGTTAGAATGATATTATTTTCTTAAATTATTATTCAAATAATGTATAAGGGATGCTATTTGGGATCTATACATCATTTATCTTCTATAATGTAATTTTTATTTCAATATTATTTAGATGAGAAAAAAGTAAATGACTATAGAGGACAATACGTGCTGGTTGATATAAATATCTGATGATATTTTTCTGTAAATAAGGTAAATGTGATATTATGTAAAAATAATGTATCATGAAAATAAAATCACAATTGCATTACTGTTATGTACGAAATGTCATGCATGTGTGATGTGTCCAAAGAATTGTTATTTGTTGTTATTACTATAAAAAAACTATATATTTTACAATTTCTGTTGATTCGGCCTCTGTGTTTCTTTCAGTGTTTGCCGACGGCTGTCATTTGCATTTATTTCAACTTTAACTTTCTATTTTGAGTTTGCACTTAAAATATCTTTTTTCTATATATACAATATCTTATTTCAACTTTAACTTTTTTATATTGAGCTTTTCTTACACATCGATCTAGTTTTTAATCCCCTGTTATATATATATATATATATATATATATCCAAAGTTTTGATTTTTTTTAAAATATATTCATTAATTTTAAAAAATTTCATTTGTACATACTTATATCAAAATAATTAACATAACTATCGACAATAATGTCGTATATCATTTACTATATAGTAAAACAGTGAAATTTTTAGTAAAACAGTGAAATTTTTAGTAAAACAGTGAAGTTTTTATTTATTATTATTAATGTTAGTCATTTATATGTTTTTGATAAAACAAAAGAAAACAAAATTTTAATTTATTAGAAAAATTAAAATGACATTTATACTTCAAGCTAATTCAGATATATTAAATTGATTAATGTGATGTTCTTAGTGTGGAATATAGTTAAGTAAATCCAAAAAACTCACAACTACTGTGTAATATTAAAAAAGTTAACCTTGATGGCTATGTATTAAGATGAGATTAAATTAGGATAATATAGAAAAGAAAAAAAAGAAAGAAAGTAAAATCCAGAGAGAGAGAGAGAGGCAGAAACAGATAGCAGTGTGGAGCCAACACAGTTGCTATATAAAGCCAAAGAACCTTGTGAAGTTCTTTTGTCTGCCAACTATAAAAACAGACCCCCACCAATCTTGGATCCACAGTTTTTGTTTTTTCAATTACAACTATCATCTCTTTTTTTGTTTATGAACAGTTAGTTTAGACAATCTTGAATTTGTCTGATCAATTTTCTATCGGCAAATTGGGCTAAGCTGTAACAATAGAGACTGGGAATCCTTAAAACAATACTTAGAATAATACTCGTTTTACCTAAATAAGCCTGTCAATTTGGCTCATTACCCGCGGGTCCCGCCCCATTTGACCCGCCGCGGGGCAGGTGCGGGTCGAAGGAAAAAAAAAAGTTTATATGCGGGGCGGGTGCGGGTTGAAATTTTGGTATAGCGCGGCGGATGCGGGTTTCGTTTTATTATTTTGCGGGTTGGCGGGTATCCGCAAATTTTGGGTCAAAATTATTTGACCAAAATTTAAACTAATTTAATTATAAACCAATTTAATTTTAAACCAATTTAATTCTAAAGCAATTTAATACCAAACTTGATATTCAAAATTTATATAATTTGATGTTTTAAAAATTGAATTATGATATATTTGATGTATTAATTTTAGATTTATTATTATTTAGATTTATTTTAATTAAATATTTTTAAAAAATTTTAAAAACGAAGCGGGTCGCGGGTCGTGGGTCGCGGGTCACCCGCAAATCCACTATATTAATGCGGGCCGGGTGCGGGTTTTAAAAAAATGATTCACGGGTTTTGAGGGTAAAAAATTTTTTTGAAAAAAAATCTTTAACCCGCCGCGGGGCGGGTCATGCGGGGCGGGTCCGACCCGCTTGACAGCACTATACCTAAAGTTACCAACTCTATTGGTTATAACTATATGATCAAATAGAGCAGAAGTCCCTGGTTTGAATGTTGAAAGAAACGGTGAGAAATTTAAAAACCGTTCTTATCATGCCCCGAGGAGATTGATTACTTTCATTTGCTCAAAAATTTTAGAACAATATCCTAAAATATTACTTTTTAATTTTTTGTTACAAATCTAACATATTAAAATTAAAATTCTAAAAGCCATACAAGTTATTATGTAAAATATTTATTTACCATATATAAATTATAAATAAAATTAAAACATTATGTTTTGGGTTTTTTTTTTCCAAATTTAAAATTTAATTTTTCTTTGTTAAGAAATTGTTTTAAGATATTTTAATATTAAATTTGTGATAATTTGAAAAATTTAAACTAATAATGTTAAATTTGTAACAAAAATCTAAAACAATGCTAAGTTGAGGAATTTTCCAAAAATTTAAGATATCAAAAATATAAATATATTCTTTTTGAATAGTTAATTAATTTTCTTGTGAACAAACAAAAATTAATTTTTTTGAATAATATTCTAAAATAACATACTGTTCCAAATTTAGCACTTTAAAATTAAAATTCTAAAAAGATCAATTGACTAAAATAGTACTATTTCAAGTTTTTGTTCGAAATATATCACTACTCATTTAAATTTTCATAAGTAACACAAATTTAATAGTAAAATAATTAAAAATTTCTTTCTAATGAAAAAATTTAAACCAAAAATTAGAAAAAAATGAACACAAACATTATGTTTTAATTTTATATATAGTTTATTTAAGGTAAATAATTATTTTTATATAATAACTTGTGCTATTTTTGTAAATTTAGTTTTAGTCTGCTAAATTTGTAAGATACACTTACAGTTGTGCTATTTTAGGGTATTATTCTTCTAAAAATATCACAAATTATTTTCTAAAAATACATATTTATCTTGAATAAAATTCAAATATAATTAAAATATTATATTTAAATTCTTTTCTAATTTAAGGTTTATTTATTAGAAAGAATTTTAAAGATATTTGAGTATTAAATTTATGTGATTTTTGAAAATTTGAACTTATGATGCTATATTTAAAATAAAAATTTTAAAAATGCTATTTTTGTAATTTTCCCCAAACTTTTTGTATTATGTGAGTTTGTGATTTTTTGATTGATTGGTTTTAAAATAATTTTTTTTACCATAACAGATAGATGTTATACCGATCCTCTAAATTGCACTTGAAACTGCAACCGTTCTCCAAACTTCGGCTATATCTACATACGGTAAATCTAAATCAAATGGAATTTACCTGTAAAACGATCAAATGTGATAAATTTGTTTGAGATTTAGATATTTTTCTGAAATCGTTATTTTGAAATATCACATCTCGCAAAGTCTTTCGTTCCAAAGATAACTCTTGTAACCGTGTATTAAACAAAAATCAAAGCAGTGGACAACGCAACAGAATACGACTTAAATACTTGCCTTATATAAAGACCGAAACGCACACTTGGTTCTCCTATCTTCTCAGCAATATTCACTTCTTTCATTATCAACAAAACAACAAGAAGAACAAAAGTCTCAGAAATGGCCGTAATAAGCTGCGTAACAACATCTCTAGAGGATGAACACAAGCCGAAGTTAAACCTTGGAAATATTCAGACGCCATTAATCTTCGATCCTTCAATGCTTAACCTCCAACCCAATATTCCAAATCAATTCATTTGGCCTGACGACGAGAAACCTTCCATTGACGTTCCCGAGCTTGACGTTCCCCTCATCGATCTTCAAAACTTTCTCTCTGATGGTAACTCCGCTTCTTCTTCATCATCCTCTTTTACTTTAGAAGCTTCCAGTCTCATCTCCGAGGCCTGTAACAAGCACGGCTTCTTCCTTGTGATTAATCACGGCATCAGCGAGGTGCTAATATCAGACGCTCATCACTACATGCACAGCTTCTTCGATATGTCTCTCTCCGAAAAACAGAAGATTATGAGAAAACCCGGTGAGAGTTGTGGCTACGCAAGCAGTTTCACCGGCCGCTTCTCCACCAAGCTTCCGTGGAAGGAGACCCTTTCTTTCCGGTTTTGCGACGACAATAACCGCTCAAAAACCGTTCAAGATTACCTCTGCGATGCGTTGGGACATGGGTTTGAACCATTTGGGTAAAGTTAAAACAGAGCAATAACCTTAAAAGAAAAGAGAGAGAAAGAAAAATTAAACCACGGTACTGTAACTTAAGAAGACTTATGTTATTGTTGGTTCATGGTTGCAGGAAGGTGTATCAAGAGTACTGTGAGGCAATGAGTTCTTTGTCACTGAAGATCATGGAGCTTCTGGGGCTAAGCTTAGGCGTATCCCGAGACTACTTTAGAGATTTTTTCAAAGAAAATGATTCGATAATGAGACTTAATTACTACCCTCCATGTCAGAAACCAGATCTTACATTAGGAACAGGACCTCATTGTGATCCAACTTCTCTTACCATCCTTCACCAAGACCATGTTAATGGCCTTCAGGTATTTGTCGAAAATCAATGGCGCTCCGTTAGTCCCAATCCCAAAGCCTTTGTGGTCAATATTGGCGATACTTTCATGGTAAAGAAGACATATTGGTTACATATACATAGCCCTCAGCTAGGTATCAGCATATACTAAACCGGACTTAATCTCGTTTTGTAGGCTCTATCGAACAATAGATACAAGAGTTGCTTGCACAGGGCGGTTGTTAACAGCGAGAGTGAGAGGACATCACTAGCATTCTTCTTGTGTCCAAAAAAAGACAGAGTAGTGAAGCCACCAAGAGAGCTTTTGGACAGCATCACACCAAGGAGATACCCTGACTTCACATGGTCTATGTTACTTGAGTTTACTCAGAAACACTATAGATCAGACATGAATACTCTCCAAGCCTTCTCAGATTGGTTCACCAACAAACCCATCTAAGAAATAAAACAATATCCATGCATGTTTTTGTTTGGTTAGCTACTACTATATATATATGTTGTTTATATATGTTTCATGTATATATATGGTAAGTAAGATGCAATAACACACTTAGCTTTTAATATGTAGAAGAATATTTCCGTTAAACTACGTACCATATTGATTACATCCACACACCTATTTAACAAAATCAAAAAAAATATAAAGCTCAATCCATCAAGATTAATGATGATGTTCGTTTTGTAAGCCGCAGAAAAACTGTGGCAAATTGTTATTCATTTATTTGACGCATATATTTGCATTCAATTGCAGCGATTTTGCAGCGATTATACGCTGTTTACAACATCATAATTTTTGTTACCGTTGGTTAAAACATCGATTCGATTAAAAATCTGCGATTAACCGAAATGATAACCACCGGCGATAAAAAAATGAACAACATATGCAATATCTAAAACCGCAATGTTAATCACAATCATAGCCGTCAACTGCGAATAAACAAACAAAACTATTTGGTAGAGGATATATATGAATAGTGGAACATTTGGTCTTCATCTTACAGTTTCATTCAGAAGGAACAAAAAGTATAATGCTTTCCTTTTCATGTAAGCTTGTTTATGCTTTCCTTTTCATGTAAGCTTGTTTTGAATTGGATCTCTACCAAATAAACACTATACATATATGTCAAACTTTGTGTTTATTTGCAGTCACCACTAATCACAACAATTTTGTAACCAATTTTAATGTGTTTATATATGGATAATATTTGTGATAATCCACATGTTGTTAAGCCCTTTTTGGCATCATATGCCCCATTTGCCATAAATTCTTTATTGAAATTTTTGAGAAAGAAGATTTAACTAGATTTATACTTCCGCTAAAAATGGGAGAAAATATTCGCATATAATATAATATTGTTTATTAATAAATATAAATTAGATATTTATATAATTTTAATTTTTATTAAAAATTAATTTTATTATTAATTTTTGTATATCTAAATTAAAAAAAAATATTTTATGAAATTAATAGTAATTTTGGTTAGTTTAATAAAATATATTGATTTTCTATCTAATTTAATAACAATAACATATATTATAATTATTATAATAACTTAAATTTATTTATATATTTATTTGAAACTTAATGTAATGATAACACGTAAATATGACATTTCTGTTAATAACAAATTAGATTAAAATTATTTTATTAAAATATTCATCAAATAATATATCAGAAATACATAAATTCATATTAGTTATTTATTTATGATTTATTTCTGTTTTTTCTATGGGACAGTAAACTAAATGGGAACACTAATTGTTATTACACTAAACCTTAGTCTTCCTGTTTTTCTTTCGGCTCCTCAGTTCTTGATCTTGGCTCGTCAATGGCAGTTCAAAAAATTTTAATGTGATATGAAAAGCATGTTTAAAGAAAACTTTCTGGCATCAAACATGTCTCGATGACCAGTTCATCACAAGCTCATTATTAAGCAGGTTTAAAGAAAACTTTCTGCCATCACAAGCTTAGTAATTCTTAATATATCATACAAATAAATGTCTGGTTTTACGTCTGAGACTATCTTTACTGGAACATAATCCGATTTGATGATCAAGAATTTGTTGGACGGCATCTCAAAGTTGATAATTAATTGAATCAATTATATAATATAAGAATGTTTTAGGTAATTATAATTATTTTCTTACTCATAATTTTTTAAAAATAGAGAAATACATTGGGTTTTAAAAAAAATCTGCCAAGCACACACACACATATATTATATACAAAAAATACAATCCACTAAGTAGGAAACTTTATATCGTTTTGATTTGAGAAGTTAAGAAAATTTTCAAAAACCGTTTATTTCATTAGGGTAAGTGTCTCTTTAAGGTTTGCTATGTCAATCAAAGCCATGTCGATGACCTGCAACATTAAAGCAAATGAACTTTACACACTAACTCAAACATATATATTCATAACCAATTCCAAAGATAATATATATATGAACAAGATATATAAATATATTCTATTTATTTAAAATTTCACACAATATCGCTTGGTTAATAAGCTTATATGATCCAAATATAAAGTAACCTTAATAAAATTTTATATATAATCGATATGGTTTTCTTATAAGGATGATATATTTAACCAAGTATTTCTATAGTTTGAGTTTTAATAAGATTTTGGATAATTTTGATGATTTTATGTAAATTTAAAGAATTTGTGATGATTTGATATTAAAATCTTTTTAACTTTACCTAAAACCTTGAGAATTGAGTCTTTGTAGCTTTCAGGATACAATGATTCCGAAATTTTTTGAAATCATAAAAGAAACTAATGTTTATGAATTTGAATTTCAAGAGATGTAATTTAGTAAGCACAAGATATTGTACCTCTGCCTGTACAGTGTGAAATAGTCTATGATTTACATTTGAGGAGGTGCAGCCAAGAACGTTGAGACCATGTTCACGAAGCATTGTAGAATTCTTGACAAAGGCTTTTGAATGCTAAATACGATTTCTAGACCGACCAAACACGGACGAATCACGACATGGTTTGAAATCTCATTCCTACTTTCTTGATCACTACTACTCCCAGAGCGTAGTCCATACAATATCATGAGGTCATCTCTCTTGGAACTCATGTCCTTGATGTTCTTCTGCAGATACTCTATGTAATTCACTGCCTCATTCAACTGATCTGACGTAGAACGCTTCCCCTACAAGGTTATGGATATCTTAAATTAAGCATTACAGTTGTAGAGAATCTTTTTGACGAATAACAGCTCAAACTAAGAGACAAATTAAGCATACTCTCACAGTGTTAGTGTTGTAAGTGAAGTTGGCAAGGTTGCAGGAGAAGAAGCAAGAAAACAGAGCATAAGGGCTGAACGAGAAGAGTTTATGCAAACATCAAATGTCAGCCCAATCGAGCTAAAGGAAATTCGAAGCCCAACACGAGCAAAGGTCGAAAACCCGAAAACAAAGGAGACAACAACAAAACAAAAATCAAACGAAGAAGGTGCTGCAGCTCAGGAAATAGGGACAACGTCTGAAGCTACAATAATGATACGCAAGGACAAAAATATCGCAACGCAGAAGATCTGGACAGGTGTAAGGAGCTAATTGGACAAGAATATTATGTGTCTCAAATATCACTATAAATTATCTTGTACAAGGAACGTTGTAAATTTGAGAAAGAAAATTAAGAAACGAAAGTTCTTCTTCTCCGAAATGTCTCTGTAATTTTTCGATTGTCTCATCTATCTATTTTACACCATTGTCTTAACTTACATGGTATCAGAGCTTCATGGAAGGCTCAATCGACAGTTATCCTTTTCCTACTCAAATCACAGTATCTAATTTTGTGACTCTGAAGCTTACGGATCAAAATTACTTACTGTGGAAAACACAGTTTGAATCTCTCCTGAACAGTCAAAAGTTACTCGGCTTTGTTGATGGTCGTGAGAAACAACCCTGTGAAAAGATTCGTGTGAAGTTTGATGGAGTTAGCAGAGAAGTGAGCAACCCAGATTTTGAAGCCTGGTTTCAGACGGATCAGTTGGTAAAATCATGGTTGTTTGGTACGTTATCTGAGAGTGTTTTGGGTTATGTTTACGGGTTGAAATCAGCGCAGGATGTCTGGTTAATGCTAGCCGACAACTTCAATCAGTGCTCCATGTCCAGAGAGTTTGATCTTTTGACATCATTACAGAGTTTAACAAAGGGAAGTCGAGACATGAACGAGTATCTGCAAGACTTTAAGAATCTATGTGATCAACTAAGTTCTATTGGAAAACCCATCTCCGAACCCATGAAGATTTTTCGGTTGTTGCAAGGGCTCAACAGAGAATATGACTCATTTGTCACCATGATGCAGGGTTTTATGCAAAAACCACCTGTACCCACGTATGCCTCAGTGGTTTCTCAGCTCAAAGCGTATGACAATAGGCTCAGAACGTATGTACCTCTGCAGACAGACGTCACTCCCAATCTGGCATTTCAGACGCAGCTTTCATCCTCTACTGATAATACTAATCAAGCAGTATTTCAACAAGCGAACTATGCATCTCAGTTTTATCAGAACAGAGGAAGAGGAAGCTATGCAAACAGAGCTTCGGGTTATCGTGGAAGGGGTGGTTATTCAACGAGAGGAAGGGGCTTCACACAACAAGTCTCTTCCTCTGGTCCCACACAAAACTCAAACTACACTCGTCCTACATGTCAAATTTGTGGGCGTGTTGGTCATATGGCGTTAAAGTGCTGGAATAGATTCGATAGCTCCTTCTAAAACACTGAAGTTCCTCAAGCTTTGGCAGCATTACAAATATCAGGCACTCGACCAGAAGAGTGGTATCCTGATTCCGGAGCGTCATCTCATATCACTCATTCAGCAACACATTTACAAAACTCCACAGCATACAATGGTTCAGAGAATGTAATGGTGGCTGATGGATCATTCTTACCAATCACTCACATTGGGTCAACTACTCTGCCCACACCAACAGGTACCTTACCATTGAATGATGTTTTAATCTGTCCATCTGTGAAGAAATCATTGTTATCAGTCTCGAAATTGTGTGATGATTATCCCTGTGGAATTTACTTTGACGCTGACAAAGTGTGTGTTGTTGATAAGAAAAATCAGAAAGTGTTGACTCAGGGAAGAAGACGTGACAACCTGTATGTGCTGGATACTTCAAGCGTGGTGGCATTCTACTCGACCAGGCAACACACAGTTGGCGATCAAGTCTGGCATCATCGCTTGGGGCATCCAAATCCTCAGGTTCTTCAACTACTAAAGAGAATCAAAGCTATATCTAGTAATAAAGATAACTCAAGTTTACTATGTGAAGCATGTCATATGAGCAAGAGCTCAAAACTGCCGTTTTCTTCTTCTGATTTTAAAGCTTTAGAACCTTTAGAGAGGATCCATTGTGATCTTTGGGGGCCGTCACCATTCATCTCGGTTCAAGGCTTTAAATACTATGTTGTTCTTGTTGACAATTATTCTAGATACTCATGGTTTTATCCATTGAAATCAAAGGATGAGTTCTATTATGTCTTTGTCAAGTTTCAGAATCTAGTTGAAAACATGTTTAAGAAAAGAATTAAAGTGTTTCAAAGTGATGGAGGTGGTGAGTTTGTCAACAAACAACTCATACAACATTTTACAGAACGAGGAATTCAACACTTGATGTCCTGTCCTTTCACTCCAGAACAAAATGGCTTAGCCGAAAGGAAGCATAGACATGTTATTGAGAGTGGTCTTGCGATGTTATTCAACAGTCATGTCCCTCTAATATATTGGGTGGAGGCCTTTTATACATCTAATTATCTCATCAATTTACTTCCATCCTCAGTTCTGGGTAATAACAGTCCTCATACTCTGCTTTTTGGCCACATGCCTGAATACTCAGCACTTAGAACATTTGGCAGTGCGTGTTATCCTTGTCTTCGAGCATATGCTCAACACAAGTTAGAACCTAGATCAATGCAGTGTGTCTTTTTGGGCTACAGCAATCAACACAAAGGTTATCGTTGCTTGTACCCTCCCACTGGTAGAGTGTTCATCTCTAGGCATGTTCTCTTTGACGAGAGTTTGTTTCCATTTCAGAACAGGTATCGAAGTGCTGCACCAACTTATACCACCACATTACTTGAGGCATGGCAGCAATCTGCTCAATGTCAGCCAGTACCTAAGGTACTGCCTTCCCGATCCAAACCTCTGCAGTCAGCAATATCATTGTCGCAAACTGATGTTGAGAACAGTCCTCAGCCTTCTATCTTGGCAGATGATTGTCCTGTGCGTACGGTAGACTCAGATTCTGTTCCTATTGGCGACAGCAATCATACTACTCAAGAGACAGAAGCTGAGACAGTTACATCAACACATCGTATGGTAACAAGAGCACAAGCAGGATGTTTCAAACCAAACAAACGGTATGTGCTTCTGACAAGCTCGGATATTCCTCATGAACCACGTTCTGTTGTTGCTGCACTTAAGGATGAAGGTTGGAAAAAGGCAATGCTTGAAGCAATTGATGCATTTTATGCCACTAACACATGGGATTTAGTACCGTGGACAGACACAATGAATGTACTTGACTGCAAATGGATTTTCAGAATCAAACGCAAAGCTGATGGTACACTTGATCGACTCAAAGCTCGACTGGTTGCTAAGGGGTTTCAACAACAAGAAGGTGTGGATTACATGGAAACATTCAGCCCTGTTGTTCGAACAGCCACGATTCGCATTGTACTTGCTGTTGCAATTTCAAGAGATTGGCAGATCACTCAGCTTGATGTTAAGGATGCTTTTCTCCATGGAGAACTTCAAGAAGGTGTTTTCATGAAATAACCTCCGGGTTTTGTAAGTTCTTCTCATCCTACGCATGTATGCAGACTGAAAAAGGCGATCTTTGGACTCAAGCAGTCTCCTCGAGCATGGTTTAACAGGTTCAGCTCCTATCTTCTCGAATATGGCTTCACATGCAGTTTGGCTGATCCATCTTTATTTGTCTATCATCATAATAGTGTAACCATGGTTCTATTACTATATGTTGATGACATAATATTGACCGGAAGATGTTCTAAAGCGTTGGCAGTGCTAAATCATTGCTTAAGTTCAGAATTTTCAATGAAGAACTTGGGCAAGTTGCATTATTTCTTGGGAATTCAGGGAGAATTTGGTGATTCTGGTCTTTTTCTGCATCAAGCAAAGTATGCAGAAGAAATTTTGCAAACTGCAGGGATGCATGAGTGCAATTCGATGCCCACTCCTCTGCCTGCTCAACTCGATCAGACAGCTGCTGATTCCCAGCTATTTGAGGAACCAACATATTTTCGCAGTCTCGCGGGTAAGTTACAATATCTTACTTTGACTCGCCCTGATCTTCAATTCTCGGTTAATTATGTATGTCAACGTATGCACGCTCCCACGATCACTGACTTTGTTTTACTTAAACGCATACTACGATATGTGCGAGGAACTCACACTCTCGGTCTCCATCTGCCCAAAGAAACAGATTTATCAGTGATGGCTTTCTCCGACAGTGATTGGGCAGGTTGTCGTTTTACAAGGAGGTCAACAACGGGATTTTGCACAATGCTTGGCTCGCATTTGGTTTCTTGGTGTGCTAAGAAGCAACCAACAGTGTCCAGATCATCTACCGAGGCCGAATATCGAGCTTTGGCATATGCTGCAGCTGAATTGACTTGGGTTTCTTCTGTTCTTCGGGATTTACATGTCTCAATGGTCAAACCAGCGGTACTGCTTTGTGACAATCTGTCGGCAGTTCATTTAGCAGCCAATCCAAAGTTTCACAGTCGTTCGAAGCACATTGATGTCGACTATCACTTCATCCGTGAAAAAGTGGCACTTGGTGTAATTGAGACACGTCACATCTCCAATATACATCAACTTGCCGATATATTCACCAAATCTCTTCCTCGGGCTGCTTTCATATCACTTCGATCCAAACTGGGCGTTGGTTTTCCACCAAACGTCAGTTTGAGGGGGGATGTTAGTGTTGTAAGTGAAGTTGGCAAGGTTGCAGGAGAAGAAGCAAGAAAACAGAGCATAAGGGCTGAACGAGAAGAGTTTATGCAAACATCAAATGTCAGCCCAATCGAGCTAAAGGAAATTCGAAGCCCAACACGAGCAAAGGTCGAAAACCCGAAAACAAAGGAGACAACAACAAAACACAAATCAAACGAAGAAGGTGCTGCAGCTCAGGAAATAGGGACAACGTCTGAAGCTACAGTAATGATACGCAAGGACAAAAATATCACAACGCAGAAGATCTGGACAGGTGTAAGGAGCTAATTGGACAAGAATATTATGTGTCTCAAATATCACTATAAATTATCTTGTACAAGGAACGTTGTAAATTTGAGAAAGAAAATTAAGAAACGAAAGTTCTTCTTCTCCGAAATGTCTCTGTAATTTTTCGATTGTCTCATCTATCTATCTTACACCATTGTCTTAACTTACACACAGATCCTGACTTGTAGCTAGATGATCTGTAAGGAGTTAAAGATTATATAACAATGGTTTTTAAGAGACAGACCCGGATGAACTCGAGTGGGAGAAGAGAGCGGAGAGATGCGTAAAGAGAAGCCATTTCTTGTCTCCTTTGTTTCTCAACTTCTCTGTGTACAATCTTCTCCATGTCTTCTTCACCTGCACTAACTCTAAGCTTTTTACTATGCCTTCTTCTTTTCTCTGTAAAATCATTCATCGAAAATTTGTGTGTGGTACCTTTTACGTAAACTACTTTTTATAATGATGATGATGTTAATGATAATGATGACGAGACACGAAGATCTGATATTGTTTGAATTTGGGATTTGGTCTGATCTCAGTCAAGGGATTTATTGAAAAGTTAGGAAATGATAGGAGTAGGAACAAAGACAGTAATATAAAGAAAGGGTTTCGTTTATAATATTAAACCTAAGAAAAAAGCAGACTTAGCGGAAAAAAAGATAGAAAAAGAGGTTTGTTAGGGTAAGCAGTGACGTATTTCTGCTTCATAATTAACTCTTTAATTGATGTCATTATGTTTCCTTCCACATTCCATTTTCTTAATTACTATTTTCATTTTCAATTATTAGTCAAACTTACTTTTTATATATAAAAGTACAATTCAAGAAGCACTGATGATTGAAGATGGGCTTATAATTATGGCCCATTTATATAAAGAAGAAAGCAGCCAGCTCCTAAATCGTGGCCCACTTTTATATAACAACTGGGCCCAAAGGATTTGTAAACTGATACGTTAGTGTCTGGGAATGGTAGACAAAGGATCAACCCAAATAACCCCGAACCTAATAAATCGAAATAAAAACGAACAAGATATTAGTTGGTATTTGGTTATAAAAAAATAACCGAACGGATATTATTTTGGAAAACTATAGTTATTGGTTAGTAATCGAAACCGAACTGAAAACCAAAATAATATCCAAAAAAGAATTATTTTTGGTTATTTTCGGTTATCCAAAAATATTTTGGATATTTCTGTTATTTCGATTATTTTTGGTTATTTTAAGTTATTTTCGATTATTTTTCGATTATTTTTGATTATTTTTGTTTATTTCAGTTATTTCGTTTATTTTCGGTTTTTAAATTTAATAACCGAATCGATTGAAACCGAGGTATAATCAAAGCGAAACCGAACCGAAATATAAAAATAATCGAATAGATTTTTAATCTTACCAACCGAAAAAATCGAAATCGAAATAACCGATCGAAATCAAACCAAATATCCGAATGTCCGAATGTCGAGGACTAATAATAACGTTATCTTTTTCTCACATAACACTAGAACAGAGGCGATCTTCTCTAATTTCATAACTATTGTCATTACACTAATCATATAACGATGTTATTCCAATATCTTTACCACAAAAAAACTGCTTAATTCTTTATTTTTAAGAACTGTATAACATCAAGAATAAACGGTTCGACAAGGGAAAATACACGTGTTTGAGGTGTGGGTGGACCAATCGCCGGCCCACTGTGGCTCACATATGTTGAGGAAAAAAGAAAGAATAAAAGGTTAAAGAAATCAGACAAACTATAAATCCATAGTCGCGATATCTGCCAATGCGTGTGAAGAGAAAATCAGACTAACATGAAAGAAGTTAAAAGCAGTAATCAAATGCCTAAAATTAACACTAACATTTGAAGACCAACCAAATTGATTCCTAAGTTTATCAAAGACGCTGCTTCTTTATCGTCTTCAACGGCGGTGATGGTGAGAACTCATTTGGCAACTCCGGTAGACTCATTACTCCTTTAAGCATCCCCAAAACCTCTTTCATAGACGGTCGTGAAACTGGCAGTCTTTGCAGACACTGCAAAGCTACTTTTATACACAACACTGCTTGTTCTTGGTCCAAATTTTGTAACTTTTGGTCCACAAGTTCAACAAGATTCCCTCTTCTGGCCAGCTTCCTCGCCCAAGACATGAGGTTTGCCCGTTGGATCTCACTTGAGGATCCCGTCATCTCCAACGGCCGCCTCCCGGAAACTAGAACTAACAACAGAACACCATAGCTATAGACATCACATTTCTCAGACACATTGTACTCTAAGTTACAGTACTCAGGCGCTGCATAGCACACAGTTCCTCTCATGCTAGGCGTGCTACTGATTCCGCAGCTCTTAGCCATCTCACCGCCCACTGAGTCATGGCTATTGCCACGTGCTCTCGACCATCTTTCACCACTTAACCCATCTAACGACCAATCCATGCTCCTACCACGCCGCCATTGACTCACACTACTATTCCCATCATCACTGCAAAATTCGGATTCTAAGGACTTCTTCTTCTTCTTTTTTTTCTTTTTCTTAGCGAGTTCTCTGCGATACTCATCTTTCCACCACTCTCTAACCATTCTCCGTTTTTTCTTCTTCTTTCTTTCACTCTCTTCCTCCAATGAAAGCCACCATTCTAGTCTCTTGCTACTCTGCTTCTCAACTTTCTTACGTGGAGAAGAAGAAGAAGCTGTCGTCGCCATTGCCTCAATCCAATCGCTGCTGCTTGGTCTCTCCTTCTTTACCTCTGAACCAATCCATTGCATCACATAGTCCTTCACTTTCCCTCTATCAACATTTCTCTCCTGCTTCCACCACCAATCTTTGCTCTCAATCTCTTTAACCTTCTTTATTCCACCATCCTTCTCGCTCTCACCACCATCCGCTTTCTCCCCTATTTCTGGAAAAACGGAGACAACAGTCGTCATCTCCGGAGAAGCAGTCACCGACCCAGGAATCCTAGAAACACTTTCCGGCGACTGATCCACCAACCCAAAGTTGATTTCTTCATACCCAGTCGCAGTAGTTATCACACTCTCTACTTCTTCGACTACAGATCCGTAATCTTCCGCCTCTCCTCCGCCGCCATCTCGCTCCGGCGCTACTGTGATTTCCACTTGATCAGATTTCAGGCGGGCTAGACCGAAATCTGCGATTTTGGCGGAGAAGAGTTTATCCAACAGAACATTACTGGGCTTTATATCCCCATGAATCACAGGGGGTTCCATGCTGTGAAGGTGTTCGATCCCTTCCGCAATATTAATCGCAACCAAAAATCTCCGATTCCAATCCATGAGCTCCGGGCATTTCCGGTGAAGCAGCGCGTCCTGGAGGTTACCGTTGTCCATAAGCTCGTAGACGAGAAGCAAACGTCGTCGTTTCCGGTCGTGGGAGAAGCCAATAACGGGGACCACGTTAGGTGAGTCAAGCTTGGCGGCGAAAAACAACTCGTTCTGAAACTCACCTTCGCCTTGGAGAGATCCTGAACCCATTACCTTAACGGCTACATTCTGGCCGGCGGAGAGACTTCCGCGAAATACGGCTCCGAACCCGCCCTGACCTAGTCTATTGGCCGGCGAGAAAGAGTCGGTGGCGCGGCGGAGAGTCGAATACGAGAACTCACGTAAGGGCGATGAGGCTTTTCTTGTTGCAGGCGAAGAACGCTTCCGACTGAATTTGCAGAAGCAGACGGAGAAAGTGATGAAGAGAGAGACACCGGCGCCGGCTCCAGCCACCGCAAGCGGTGGAAAGACTCGCGTTGTCCTAACCTGATGTCCCAACGGCGCTGGGGCTAAAGAGGAAACGATCGGCAGCGTCGCCGGAGCTGGACCCGGCGCCAATATTGCTCGCGACGGCATAGGGATTTAATTAACCGAAACTGAACCATAAACAGAAAAAAACGCAGCTTTTGTTTCTCCGTCGAATTATAATTCTTTACACTTTCCAGATTAAATCAGGAAAAATGGAAAAAAAAGATTAAATCAGAAAAGAGTGTTGCGGAAATGAAAATTTTGCAGACATCGTTATTAATTGACAATTAATGAAATCATTAGTATACATTAGGGTTCTGTATTGTGTAATCGGTTCAAACCAAGAATTTTCTAAACCATGCAGAAAAGAAAATTAACTGAACAAAGTCTCTATATTTCGTTATTCATTTTAAAATTTTCGAAATAAAACTATATTTTGTGATAATTCAAATCAAATATTTGATTCAAAATCAAATCAAACTAGATTTGAGTTTAATTTGGTTCCATTACATCATGTAACCAATATACCCGGAAAGAAAAACCGAACCGGGTTAGATTCTTAGATATAATACTGGTTAGACTGTAGCGTGACTTTTGATTGGCATTAAATAATTTAGGTAGTAACGTGTATTGACGCGTATAATGAATTTCAAATGGACATTAAGGAAGAATTCACGTGCGGTGGAGTGATCAACATGTGGAATTGTGTAATTAGGTAGTATTACTTAACTAATTAATTACTCAAACATAGTGAAAACGGCACGCAACTTTTATTGTATTATGAGTAAACAGACCGTTGGGACATGTTAGAAACCACACGGAAGCTGCTGCTGTCTTCTAGTTTTCGTTTGTATCTATAGTTATCACGTTGGTTTAGGTTTTTATAACGCAGTCAAATTCATGCTTTTCAAAGACAAAACACGTCTTCTTATTGAGAAACCTGTCAACGTTTCAAAATGTATCTTTCATTTCTTATATAAGAAAAGGAAATCAAATAAGAACGTTAGTATTCCATAATCACTAATATTTTCCACATCAACTTGTATTACAATTAGGAAACTTAGTTGCAATAGACAAATCCGGAAGACCTCAGAGCAATTTCAAGCATGCTTTCCATATAGATTAGAGTTACTGATAGAGCTTATGCATAAAGTTCTCTGTTCAAATTGGACAAATTCATAGTTACGGTTTTATTTTATAAATAAAATTCTGATCTTAGGTATGTTTTAATCTTATAACAAATAACTTGGATGTGTTGTTGGATAGAGTGATTCCTTCAACAAAGGGGTATTTTGCTGAGTTTCATTAAACTGACTTCTTGAATCAGGCATCTACAGTTACCGAAACTTTTGTTGATTGAAATAAGCACTATCACTATTGGCCTTGTTTCTTGAAGCTCAAATCTACATCTTCATTCATCTGCACCAAAAATACATTCAACATATCGTCACTTAGAGAATGCTTTAGTGTCCTGCAGGATTCTGGTTTCAGCACTTACTGATTTAGCAACTTCTTTGGCTTTATCTTCACTGAACCCGAGCGTCTCCAAAATCTGGCGGCCTGCTGATTCCTTTTGAGACCAAATCCCCAGAAGCAAGTAGGCTGTGGTTAGTTCCCCATCAACACCTGTGACAAACAGTTTTCAGTTGGATATAAGGGATGGGAAACACAAGGATCGAAAGGAGTTGTTTATGCACACCAGATTTATTCTTCTCATCAATGGCCCAGGCAATGGCCTTTTGAGCTGGTTCAGTAAGAGGAGGATGCTCTGGGCTGAAAAAGTACATGTCTGATTTCCCTAGCAGGTTTATCGTCTCATCTCGCACCTTAAAGAGCGTCACTCCATTCCCCCTCAGGAACTTAGCAGCGGTGCTAGTACCTGAAATGAAATAACAATGTTAACAAACGTCAGCGAAACACTCAGCCCAAAACAAATTTACAACCTCTGCCTTTTAAATAAGAGAAACAAGGGTTATAGGAAGTTAAACAACACAACAACTGGATTTTTGGTGTTTTCACCCAATTCATTCTGCTTGTTTTTCAAAGCGATCAAACAGCATAAGCAATAAAGCAACATGATAGAAGCAAAACATCCTCCCACATGTACTTTGTTTTAACACAGCCTATCTTTCCCAAGAGAATTCGTCACGAGAATTAGCTTATACAGATATCGCAAAGCTAAATGTAAGACTTCTCTGTCACCTGTTTGTACTTTCTATAGTTAAATTACCATCAACCAACATACAGATCTCCACAACTGAATATAGTGATTCAATTTTTTATGCTACAGAAACCGAGGGAACGAAAGCACCATCTCATCCCACAAGAACAACCGATCATAAAAACCCTTGCTTATACATACGCTTGGATTCAGTTAAGCCTAGATGAGCGGAAGAACACACTTAGGCGAAGCAATCTCACCAGCATTATTGTAAATAAGTCCTCAAAACTAAATGCAAGCTTGCAACAGCGACAAGCATAAACATCCAAGGCAACATATAGATCCCTAGAAACCACAATCCAACTAGACAACGCAGTAACCACAAAGTTGAAGGAAATTAAGGTATCAGAATCACACAAAAAGAATCACAAACCTTCGACTAAAATACCCATGAGAATGGCTTCGGTCCCGGTGTTTGGATACTTGAGTTTCCTAGCCTCCAATTCTCCCATTGCTAATGATTTTACAGCTCTTGCCGACCATCTAAATCAAACCGATAAACCACTAAAAAATAAACATATGAGCTCTACAATACAACAGAACACGTAATTTCGCCTGACACTCACTTTGGGAGCTTATCCGTAGAACCATTTTTCGGTTTCCTGAAAAGTCCAACCCAACAAACCTATAAGCTTCAATGTCCGGGTTGAAATTAAATATCTAAAAACTATAAAGATGCAAAAAAGAGCTGGGAAATTAGAAACTAACGCGGTCGGGACGCTAAAGACAGTGCTGGCAGAGGTCAAGCACCGGGTCTTAGGGACGAAGCAGCGCCGCGACGGTTGTGTCACCAGAAGCTTCTTACCAAACAGAGAAGTAAGAGGAATCTGAGAAGAAGCCGAAGGAGATCCATTCCGTCTTGAAACAAATATCCGAGGAGTAGAGACCGTCAAAGGGATAACGGAGAGCGTGTAAGACGCCATTTGCATTCCAAGAAACAAGGCGTTCTCGATTACCAAAAAGAAGAAGAGTATAAGGCCTTATGTGTGAGAAAGCAAATTATTATTTTACCCCGCGACTTGTATTTGCACATACTCCAAAGTATAAGGGCTTATGTGTGAGAATGCAAATTATTATTACGTTCCATGTATCAACCAGTCCTGGCATGTCTGGAACTTCTTCAAGTAAGTTTCGAGGCAGAGAAATTGTGTTTCCATGGTTATATACATAATCAAACGTATTGAGAGGAATTTTGTTGGCTAGACTGCAGAATGAGCATTTAAAAACGTTGGAAGGTTCAGGGCTTACCATTCAACTACCATGAAGATGGAATTCAAGACAATTAGCTTAGTAATAAACCACATGTTTTTGTGAGAATTAATAGCTTAATACAGCCTTAATTTAACTTAGTTTGGGCCTCATTGAAACTTAAAATTTGTGAAGGCCCAAATTATGAAGAACGTTTTGATTGGACAAACAGTCGAAATTCTCGAAACCGTTATGATTTCTACGTAATCGCTCACCTTCAAAACCGTATAAAGCGTCTGCAAAACCCCTTGTCTAGGGCTTTAATCTCAGAACAAGTTGCCGCTTCGATACACAGGGGCTTATCGTCGTTTATCAGAAAATGGGTTTCTGGGGTTAGTTTCTGTGTTCACTCAGAACAATATGATTTGCCTAATCTCACAATCTTTCGTTTTGGGATGATTTTTTTCCAATGTGTTCTATGGCGTCGCTGTTTCTTTGATATTTTTGGTCACTGATTGTGTTTTTTTACTTTTGCAGGACTTGAAGTGAAACCTGGTAAACCTCAATCTTATCATCCGAAAAATGAACAAGGGAAGCTTCACGTGACTCAGGTACAATCTTCTTCTTTTACAGAAATTGATTGCATCTTTTGTATACAATCTTCTTCTTTGTTGATGTACGTATGCATTGTCACCATTCAGGCAACTCTAGGTACGGGCCGGGGCGAAGAGAAGAGTGTAATGCAATGTTCGATAGGAGACAAAACCCCAGTTTACTTGTGTTCATTGTTGCCAGACATAAACGAATGTTGTCCTCTGAATCTTGAATTTGACGATGATGACGAGCCAATTGAATTCTCTGTTACTGGTGACAGAAGCATCCACCTGTCTGGGTTCTTGGAGTCTTATGAGCAGGAATATGAGCAGGATGAAGATGATTCGTATCCTTCCATTGTTATTTGTAAATGATACTTTCTTGTTTTTTGAGAATCCGTCTGCTAATATCTTAAAGTTTTTACTGCTACAATATCAGAGATGGTATCGATATTGGTGAAACTGAGTCAAATGAGTCCTCTGACTATGATAGTGAAGAGGATCAAATGGATGAATTCGAGGACTTCCTTGATAGTAATCTTCAGTTGTATCAGAATTCTTCTGTTCCAAAGACTGGAGGTACCTTTTTTATTCTGAAATGTTACTCAGATTTGTAGAATGCACTTTAAAATAGCATATTATTACTCCTTGTTTAGCTAAGTGTGGTGTTTTTTTCTCTAATCTCCATTGTCTTATAACTATATGATTTCAGAAAGATACTGATAAATATAATGTAGCTTTTTGAATGCATAAACTTAAAATTTATGTAAAAATGTGGTTCCTGGGTGCAGATCCTCTTCTTCATTTTCATTATAGTATATTCAAATGCTGCATGTATTTCTAAGAGAAAACTGAATGGTATTTTTTTCTAGTTGTAATTGAGGAGATAGAAGATGATGAGAAACCCTCCAATGATAATAAGACAAAACAACCAAAGAAGAAGAGTCATGCTAGCGAAGATGACGATGCAGCGAAACAAATCATTGCCATAGAGAGTACCCATGTTTCAGATCTGGAAAGCGAAGATGAGGACGAAGATGGTCTTCCTATTTCCAAAGAAAAATCGCCTGAACCAGAGAATAAGACAGTTGAGAAGATGGACTTAGATAGAGACGAACAAGGTAGAAACAAAAAACGGAAAGCCAAGGCTTCTGAGCAAGATGGTGAACAAGAAAGGTACCCCTTTATTTGATCACTACTGACGCTGAGGACATAGTGAACATAGCATATACTAGCAGTATTGTAGGTATTTGAAGTTGTTTCTCAATTTTTTCCAGTGTGAAAAAGATTAAAAAAAAGAAAAATCAGAAAGAAAAGAAGAAAGGGGAAACTGCCTCAAATGAGGAATCTGATGAACAAGTTCAGACCGTAAATGTACTGAAGAAGCAGGAAACCAGCCAAAAATCTTCAAGCAAGAAAGCTCAAAATGAAACTGCAAACAGTGCCATGTGAGAATTCTCTTAAACTCTCATTCCTTGATTTGAAGACTTTTGGGATAGTAGAAAGTTTCCATGGCATTTGTGAGATGCCAGTAAGAAGATATTTGATAGATTGTAACAATTATATCACAAGTAAATGAAGGCTTAATGTTATGTACCTTTATAAAACCTTTTCGCATCTAACAAATTTTGCGTTTTATGGTATTATTGCAGGAATGAAAGCTCCAAGACCCCAAATAATTCTGCTGAGAAGAAAAATAAAAAGAAAAAGAACTCAAATGAGGAAGCTACAGTGGAGAGTAAAACCGTTCCTAGTAGTGCTGAGAATCAAACCTCAGATTCAATAACTAAGGAGAATAAAGTGAACTCCAAGTCTTCCCAAGTACGGACATACCCAAATGGGCTCATTGTTGAAGAGTTAGCCATGGGCAAACCCAACGCCAAAAAAGCTCATCCTGGAAAACAGGTTTGCGCACTTATATTTCATAAATTGCATAGATGAGATCATATGATTACTGCATATATGCGTCGGACTGTGGATTATGCAACATGGTAGGTTTATATGAATGTGGGTACTTGATGAATCCACATTGTATAGGAAGTGAACAAACTAATCCCTTATAACACCTAAGAGCACCCAAACCCTTAAGCTGTGGTAACTCTAGCCAATGTTCTTTCTCGGCTTAGTTTGGGCGCCGTGAGGCAATGCATTTAATTAGCCTTGCTGTGTCTTCCAGATATTCAGAGCTCATTCGGTTGTCTCTGAGTGCAGGTTAAGGTCCGCTATATTGGAAAGCTTCAGAAGAATGGGAAGATTTTCGATTCCAACATTGGAAAAGCACCTTTTAAGTTCCAGTTAGGTTGGTATTCTAACTAGATGCAGAAACAATAGCTTTGGAAGTTGGCTTGAAAATTACAGCGTGATATACTTATGTGCTTGTTGTAACATGCAGGTGGTGGAGAAGTCATTAAGGGATGGGATGTTGGCGTTAATGGTAACCTAATTTCTTGTTTTCTTCACTTTGTTCAAATGTGCACCATGTTATTTTTGAGCTCAAGTTCTTTGAAATTCAACAGGCATGCATGTTGGTGAGAAAAGAAGGCTTACAATTCCACCATCAATGGGGTAAATCAATTGCAGATTGTCGTGTTCCTACTTCCTACTCAGCTTGTTTTCTTGGTTGCGATGTTTCTGTTTTAACCTTTCTAATGGGATGACAATGTTGTCTGGTTCACAGGTATGGTGCCCGCGGTGCTGGTGGCCAGATTCCGCCTAACGCTTGGCTGACGTTTGATGTTGAACTGATTGATGTTAAGTAAAACCGCCCGCAAACTTTCAAAAGAATGAATCTATCATGGGGGATTTTTGAAGTGTGCTCTAGCTGCCAAGGATTGAATCATCTTTTGAAAAGGATTTTTGTTTCGCATAACTCCAATAACATTTGTTTTAAGTTGTCTTGTGTTGTGTTCATTTCTGATTTCGGGACCACAAGCCACTCATCGGTTCACTGTGCCCAGAAGCCTTTTGCTGGCCTTTGCGTTGATTATTATACTTTGGAAAAGTCAGACGTAGACTTTGGAAAAAGAATTACAAACAAAAATCAATCACTTGTCATCGTGTTTGGAACAAAAATGAAATTGGAAAAGCGAAGTGATAACTTTCATGAAGAAGAGTTTTGCAATGGTGAGTTTGTTTCTAACATGGATACTACAAGTCTACAACAATCACAAGAGGACAGAACCTAATCATAGGAGCTTCTAAATATTCTGTGTTAACAATCAACCAAAATCTGAAACCCATCATCCTAACAAATCTGTGAAAAGAAAACCACAGGATCATCAGCTCCGAACCTCGTTGTCAGATTGGATATCGCCTCCAAATTCTTCATCCTCACCATCTAATTCATCATCACCACCACCATCATCATCATCATCATCTTCATCCTCTTCACCTCCCTCTCCTCCTCTTCCAACCGAAATGGAAGAAAAGGGATCCTTGGCGTCATTTGTGGAGTTTGTGTAGTAACTGTGTACCGCGTTCGTTGTGTTTTCATGCGGGTATGAAGTAGTTGGTGCGGACATAACAACAGACTTGTTGAGCCTCTCGAATCTCGCCTTCCGTTCTTCTGCTGAGATGTTAAAGGAGATTGAAGATGGTTGAGCCCCAAGTCTTTGTCGTCTTTCTTTTGCGAGCTGCAGCTGCGATTGCTCGTGACACGCTATAAAAGTCCCTACCATTACCTGTAATAAAAATTGATGTCAGACAAAAAAATACTCATATTCGGAGAACACACAAGATCTGGAAATCTGAACCAACCTGGACAGGGCCAGCCGCAAGAAATAGGCCAGCGAGTCCTCCACCAAAGACACGACCATCTGGTCCTGCAAGGCAAACACTCATACCACCAGCTCTACTTCGAGTTCCTCCAGAGTCATTTTGCATAAATGACCCCGTCAAAGAGAGGATCTCAAAACGACCCTGATCACAACACAAAACATTTGAAGGAACCTTGTGGATAGAACCATTCTTCATAATTCGAGACGAGAGAAGAGAGCATCCAGACCTCATAAGTTAGAGTACCGCCGGATGTCGTAGACTGACGAAGCGTAACATTGGAGATGGGACCATTTGCTGAAAGGATGCAGATGGCAGGAGATCGTTGTTGAGAGAATGTCATTATCTTCATTGTCACATCCTGCACAAATCAAGTGTCAAAAGATCAACTTAATAAACTTATCTTAGTTAAATATTTGAAATATGAACCTCCAATGCCTATGACTGATCATATCACAAACGAATATTCAGAAAACCATACCTCTCCAGCGTTTACTGTGAGCACATGAGGTGTAAAGTTCGCACCAACAAAATCTGCAGTTCCTACACCTGAAAAATTGGTATCAACTGAATCGAAAGAAGTCAAAACCCAAGCTGAGACAACAAGATATAACAACGAAACATTAAGAAAAGATGTGATTGATCTATGAAACAAATTCAAGACAAAGATTTCTTTATTAAAAGCTGTTTTCTCCCTAATCCTCGATCTTGTGTGTATTCTAATACTTCCCTCAAAGCGTATCCCTGCACTAGCTTATAACATCTGAAAAAATTGGTTCTTATTCTAACATCGTTCAAGGCATAGCAAAGACAAACCCGCATAGATCCATATGAGTCGCATAACTAACCAAAACTGCTACATTTCTAATTTAGAACTAGCATCCAAGGTTTCAAAGAGTTGTCTAAGTATGAGCAGACATTACCAGGACTTCTGTCGAATTGGAACATTTGAGACTTCTTGAGCCATCGGTTGGCCTTGCCACGTCCTCTTCCTCGTTTACGAGAAGGAGACTCCGTCGAGAACGGAACGGAGGAGGAGATTGGCATCGGCGACAGAGTCACGGCGAGAGTCCCGTCCGGATTATATTTTCTAGGCCGACCTCTCTTCTTTTTCTGCTCAGATGAAGCAGTCTCCGCCGGCATTGTTGAGCTGCACGGAGGAGCCACATTATCTGCAACGGCGGCTGTGGCAGCGGCGGCGGAAGTGACTGGTGGGCTGGGGAACGGGTTAGGGTTTTCGGGTTGTGGTGGGTCCATTGGGTAACCATCAGAAGCTTCATGTTGCTTCAAGTCGAAACTGCTTGCGTTGTTGGTTCCTTCTCTCTCCTCCATCAGGACATAGATCAGTGATTCTGTAGGGAGAGATTCCGACAAATGAGGTAGAACCCAAAAAATCCTAAGATCACCCCCGAATCTTTGTGATCACGAAAGATTCAACCTTATTCTAACAAGCTCCCTAATCTAATATTCAGAGGTAAGATTGAAAACAGAAGAATTTTTGGTGAAGAAGGAGCGGTTGCTGCTGGAATCAGATCAGTAGTAACTAGTAACGATGACAAAAAAGAAAAACAGAGCTTCCATGGGTAGAATCTTAATTTCAGAAAATTCGCCCTAAGACAAGCAAAGAAGAAAGATCTAATTTTGTTTTTAGGGGTGGTTTAAGCTGGGGGAGAAATTTCTTAACAGGTGAGGTAAACTTAGGGTTTTGACCAAATTTCTTTTATATAAACCGGATGGATATTATAATTTTATCATGAAGAAAAAGAAAGAGAGAGAGAGAGAAACAATGAAAACGTAAAGTGTAGATTTGAATGATGAAAAAACCACGAGATAATTCGACTTTTAATTACCTGGTTAAGGAGTTAACTGTTCCGGTCTAGTAATTTTGGTTCATATTATAACATAAGCTAAAAATTTTTGTAAATTGCTTACGGACAAAACAAGTGGTTACTTAACTTTAGTTGGGATATTAAGATAGGAAAGAAAAAGTTTATAAAAGAAAGGAGCAAACGTACCGCTTGTGCCATGCAATAACATTAAGATAGAGAGAGACACATCTCTCGAGTCTAATTTCGTTGACTAAACATAAACACTTTTGACTAATATTTCTCCCTAACTCCCACAAACTATGTGGTCAGGCCCACAGTCAATTGGCAGAAAAGGCCCAAATCTAAACCCAAATACTACCACCGGATCCGATTCTTCTTCCCGCACTGAGGATACACGATGAGAACGGAGACTGAAGACTCTTCAGCTGTCCGGCGGCGCGTATCCTGCACTAAATGCTTCGATGCCCTCTGGTTTTGCTACTGTATGTCTTCGTTTTCCCTTATCTGTTCGCATTCCCTGATTTTGCATCTTCTCTTTGCTCTCCACTCAGCAGCTTTCGCTACTGGTTCTAGTTGGAACATGTTCCTCATGGGCAAGCAAAAATTTGAACTTTGTTTAGATTTGATCCATCCGTTATGATATTTGCTTTGGCCTTTCTTAGTTTGCCCTTCGTCAACAAATGATTTGTAGTTTTCGTGCTTCTTTAGCCTGTTATACACTAACAAACCTTGGTCAAAGACTCAAGTTTAGAAATGACTAAGAACTACAGCAACAATGGCATTTTTCGTATTTGAAGAAAACGTTTCCACTGTGTATGTTTTGTTGAAGGGATTTCTGGATGGTCCAACAAAACCAGCAATGGCGATGGGACAGGAACATAAAAAATGGCATTAGTCTTAGACAATTTCGCAAGTTGTATTCATTTGTCGCATCCACTTTCTTGTGTCTTGACTACGCAAGGGGGAAACCCGACAAATGTTTTGCTTTTTAGGAAAGAACATCTTACCCACTAAACCCTATGTTTTGTACTTGTGTATCTGTTTGCTCCATCAGTTTTCATCTTCTGTCCGAGGGTTCAATGATTTAGAAACTTATCCCAATGACCATCTCATGTATATATATAGCTTAGTACTATTCAACAAGATATGGAATTTTCTAGTATGTTTTCTGCGTTCTCTTCTCTGTTAAATTATGCTAATGCTTGTTTGTGTTACATTGCCTTCACTTATAATGTTCTGTTGGCTCCATTAACCGAAGCTAAGCTCTTTTCTCTTCCTTTGACCGCTTGACATCAAGTTCCATATGTTAACTCAGATCATCTCATTGCAGCACCATTTTACCAAATGCAGCAGTATTACCGGGTTGGAAAACTTGATGATTGTACTAAGAAGTTCTCTGATCTCTTTGATTGTCTTTCCTTAAAGACAAAAAGAATTTCTGAAGCTGAGGTTTGTAGCTTCTTTGATCATATAGCTGGTTCATTCTTCATTTTTTTGTTTACTCAAGAAACATTAGCGTCATCTTTTGGATATCACATACTCTTTAATCTCACATAACCACAGTTTGGAGTTATGTGAATCACACTTCTTTTCAATTATGAATCATACTCGGTGCAGTTCTTACTTTCAGCATGAGTGCTGTTTTTGTCGAAAAAAGATAAACACGGCACATTTTCATTTGCACTGCGTCCAATGTTACAGAAAACATTGGTGCAGTTTCAACATTGTATCTAAAAGAATGTGTCTATGTTCCAAGATATTTAAGGATTTGGCAACTGCAGAAAATTCTGGAAGAGCAAGAAAAAGCAGATGCAGCAAAGCATATATGGATTATGAGGACTCAGGACGAAGCTTTGAGTCATTGGAACGAGACCTTTGGGCATTTGGATGATCCAAATTGTTAAATGGTACAATTTCAGGCTTTACAGACGCTTCTCGATTTCTGCTAGAAAAGATTTTGTCATCGGTTACCATGCACATTTTTGAGCTACCCCTTAAGTTATGCCTCAATCTCCAAAGAAAGATGGAGGGATGTTTTGAGATCATTTATTCCGTGGATCTATCTGGTTGATTGATAACCACAGAAAATACCTTGCTAAATAAATTCTTACATCTGTTAACAAAAATGTACCTTTAATACTTTCTTTTGATGTCATCAATCCAATGCAAGAAAACGGAAAACTCTACCATAAGCGACACAGCGTTCGCTTCTAAAACGGAAAACTTCACGTTCGCTTTTGCTTGAATTCCATAGTCAGTTTTCGACCTAATTCGTATTTTTTCCTTCAAACATTCGCAGAGGTCGCTTATTTGTTGAAACACCGAACATATAGGGATAATTCCCACAAAGACGGTGTAGCGTGAACGTTGGTTAATCATTTTGGCGCACTGCTCTTCATTGTTTTTATTCTACGTGCTCCGTTTTTCGACGATAATTCTTGCTGGAATCTGAAAATCGAAATTCGACGTCCAAGTAAAGGAAATCACAGACACGTGAAGGAAGAAGACGACCGCAAGATGTGGCGACGCGTGGCTTTATTTTCCCCGATGATTTCTTCATCATCCCGATCCCTTGCGCTCAACCAGGTGCGACGTTTTCCCGTTCGATTTTCAACCTGATCACTTTACTCAGGGAGGAATGAAATCGTTGCCTGTTTCCTCGCTGGAATCTTTTGATTTTGTGATTTTTTTATTCTAGGCTGCTTTTGGGCTCAAAGTTGGGGCAACGGACATGAATAAAACGGTAGGAAAAGCTCGATCAGTCTGTTTGTCTGTTTCATTTTCTTCATTAGTTGTGTTTTCATCTATAATGTGTTTCTATTCTCTGTCGCAGGAAGAACGGGATTTACCGCCGAAAGAGAGACCTATGTTCATTACATTTGTATTAGGTAAGTGTTCGATTTTGGTGTTCAATATGTTGGAACGTATGAGTTTGATCTATCTGGGTTTAGATTCGAGTTTTCTGAGACTGTTTTTAAGATGATAAACTCTCACTTGTTCCTCAGTCAAAGGGTACACGATCTATCTATTATTCCGATCATGTAAAGTAAATGGACATTTCATCAATTGTGTCAAACTTTTATCATGCCCAAGAGGTGACATCTCAACAATTTGATTTTGTATGATGAATTTATAACCTCAGGAGGTCCTGGAAGTGGAAAAGGTACACAATGTGAAAAGATTGTTGAGACCTTTGGATTGACACATCTAAGTGCTGGAGATTTGCTCAGGAGAGAAATCGCAATGAACAGTAAAAATGGGTAGGACAATGAATGAAGCTTTCAATTCTAGTGTCTTTTCTGAGAATGCCTCAAAAGTTTGTGGTCATATTTCATGAGGGGACATCTCAATTTCAGGGCTATGATTCTGAACTTGATTAAAGAAGGAAAAATTGTTCCCTCAGAAGTTACAGTAAAACTAATGCAGAAAGAGCTCGAATCTAGTGACAGTCGCAAGTTTCTCATTGATGGTTTTCCACGAACTGAGGAAAATCGTGTTGCATTTGAGAGCATAGTAAGTAATGTAGTATCTCCTCAGTCTATTACATGGAACTACTCTTGCAACAAAACTTTGAACATGAAATAGCTCCTTGATACTATTGCAGATAAGAGCAGACCCTGATGTAGTACTGTTCTTCGATTGCCCCAAAGAAGAGATGGTAAAACGCGTATTGAATCGCAAGCAGGTGCTTATCGAAAAGTATCCACCCTGTAGTATTTTCAGTTTAACAGTGCCATGAAACTGATTCCTTGCTGTTGCAGGGCAGAGTTGATGATAATATAACTACAATGAAGAAACGTCTGAAAGTCTTTGAGGCCTTAAGTAGTCCTGTAATCGAGTACTACAAAAATAAAGGAAAACTCTACACAGTTAGTTCTTTGCAAACATTTGACTTCATCCGTTCATATTTGTAGTTTTATTTGATAGTTTAGGTATAGAAGGTTGGAGAAGCTGTAATGTTTGAATTTCAAATGCTTTATATCTGATATTTCATCTTTGGTGCAGATTAATGCAGTAGGAACGGTAGATGACATATTCCAACAAGTTCTTCCTATTTTCACTTCATTTGAGGTATGCATCCACTGCATTTTCAATTCAAAATGTTGTTTTTGTTTGCATCATCTAGACATCAGGCAGAATATACCCTTGTGTTTTCTGCAACCAAATCATGATTCTATGCCTTTGGAATTATGCCATGAGACGACACAATTTGTTCTTAGCTCAGGTCTATCTGATGTTCTGAGTACAACAAGATACAGATTTAACACCTGCAATTTTTTTGTGTGCAGCAATTGAAGGAATGTCCGCATGGTGTAAATTCAAAGACCCCTCTTGCTTCGAGTTTGGTAGAGAATTCATCTTGACAAAAGACGACCTGTCCGAGATTTGTTCGTTACTCTTGAATTTTTGATGCACTACGGAATGCATTGCATAGTTTTGTTTGTAGTATCATAAGCTAAAGAATAAAACAAGAATGCAAGTTTTAATACTCATTAACATTTATCGAATTCTCAACTCAGAAGGAAAAAAGAAAGACAAGTGAAAAAGAGAAGATGGTATGTGTCGTACACAAACCGAGCTTTTGTTATCCATCTGTATCGTCTTCTTCAATGAAAAAAGAAACTAAGACATTGAAACAAAGACAAATTCAAGACAGTAACAATGGTTTTACTTCTTTTTCTTTCATTAAACCATCTTGCACTCCCATTCTTATCGGAAAACAGTCGATTCACCGGACCCAACTTGAAGCCTTGGACGTTGTCATGCAGATCTCGAAACCTCCACTGGAAAAAGGCATCACAATCAGCAAACCTGAGATCTTCGCTTCTCTTCTCGAGACATGCTATAGCTTAAGAGCCATTGACTATGGTGTTAGAGTTCATCGACCTACACCTGTTAGGCTCTTCGCGTCTTGTAGCTACGCGAAGGTTGCGTACGAGGTGTTCGATCGAATGCTAAGAGAAAACTCTCGGCTTTTGCTTGGAACTCTCTTATCGCAGGCTACGCGGAATCGGGTCAGTACGAAGACGCCATGGCTCTCAACTTTCAGTTGGCTGAAGAAGGCGTAAAACCAGATCGGTGTACTTTCCCACGCGTCCAAAAGGCTTGTGGAGGAATTGGGTCTATTCAGATTGGAGAAGCAATCCATCGTGATTTGGTTAAGGCAGGTTTCGGATACGATCTCTATGTGCTCAAAGCTCTTGTTGATATGTATGCAAAATGAGGCGACATTGTTGAAGGAAGGAATGTTTTTTACATAATTTGTCACGAAGACCATGTCTCCTTGAATTCCATGTTGACTGGTTACCTTCATCACGGATTGTTACACGAGGCACTAGGCATTTTTCTTCTGATGTTCAAAATGAGGTTGAGCCTAATAAGGTTGCTATATCCAGTCGCGTTATCTCTTTTAAGCATGGAAGTCAGTTACATGGATGGACAATTATGCGAGGAATGGAGGGGGAGTATCGGTTGCGAATGCGTTGATTGTTCTGTACTTTAAAAGGGGACAGTTAGGCCAAGCCTGCCTCATATTCAATCAGATGCTCAAGAGAGGTACCGTATCTTGGAATGCTATTATCTTGCTCATTCTCAAGATTCTAATGGAATCAGTTGCAGCGTGCTAATGCTAGACGTGACGGTATCACGTTTGTCTCAGTTCTATCTCTCTATTCTAATACAGGAATGGTCGAAGCTGGAGAGAGACTATTCTCTTTGATGTCGAAGGAATATGGGATAAATCCGACAATGGAACATTATGCGTGCATGTGAATCTGTACGGAAGAGCAGGGTTATGGAGGAGGCATACTCAATGATTGTACAAGAGATGGGGTTTGAGGCTGGTCCAACTGTTTGGGGAGCTTTGTTATTTACCTCCATGGAAATGCTAGCATTGGAGAGGTTGGTGCTCAATGTCTTGTCGAGCTGGAACCTGATAACGAACTTAATTTCGAACTGTTGATGAGAATTTATAGCAAGGCAAAGAGAGCAAAGGATGTTAAGAGAGTAAGGAAAATGATGGTGGATCGAGGATAGGAGACATAAACTGATTCTTCTATCAAGCAGGTATGTACTAATTTATCTTCTCCTCCCTTGTGCAATATTCTTTCACACACAGGAGACTTGTTTCTGAAATGAATCACATGACATATGTGAACGCGTCTGATTGGTTAGCTTTGAAAAGTGATTTCTGATTTCTAGATTCTCGTGGGATGTGTTCTACATGGTTTGTCTTAAAACCAGCGCCATCACTAGATTTACCCTTTTTTCCGCTGCATTATTCTATTGAAAAGCTATTTCTCGTGACCAGTGTTTCATATGGTTTTAGTCACATGGGGTTAGTCACAGATCACTTGCATCAGGACCCACCACTATATATGTAATTTTTTTTCAACACCACCACTTGTATTTGGTGTTATAAGATAATGTTAAGCAGTCAAAACACCATAGATGAAGACAATGCAGTTCCAGCTCTTATCCTCTGTTTTTGATGTTCACATTGCTCCACATTTATTAACGTTTTAATCAACTCCCACTTTGCTCTAAAAAAGAAACAGTGCTTTGTGTGTAAGAATATAAGGAGATGTATCTGCATTAACACATTCTTTAACCCCCCCCCTCTCTCTCTCTCTCTCTCTCTCTCTATAAATCCCTGAACTCTTTTGCTGTTACTCCCATTTTTGGTTAAATTAAAGAAAACCATTTGTCTTTGGAACCCAAAATGGCGAAATGTTTAGGTATTTCTCTGATTCTCTTTGTTCTATATGTGTCCACCGCAGCAATAGCCATGGCCAGAAACCTTGAAGAGGAGTCAAGTGGTGATACAGAGTTTGTTAAAGCCTCTTGTGAGACAACAACGTACCCGGACCTATGCTTTCAGTCCCTCTCTTCATATGCAAGCGAGATCAAGAAGCGGCCACGTCAGCTCGCAGAGACAGCGCTTGCCGTTAGCATGGCCCGAGCAAAGTCAGCCAAAACCTATGTCTCAGAGATGACTGACTATAATGGAATCACAAAGAGGCAGCATGAGGCTGTCGTGGACTGTGTAGAGGAGATGGGAGATAGTGTTGACAGGTTGAGCAAGTCACTGAAGGAACTGAAACATCTGGAGGAAGGCGAAAGCCGACAAGACTTCTGGTTCTGTCTGAGCAATGTAAGAACGTGGACAAGTGCGGCTCTGACAGATGAGACCACGTGTCTTGATGGGTTTGGAGGGAAAGCCATGGATGGGGAACTGAAAAGCTTAATTCGAACACACATTGTGCGTGTGGCGCAAGAGACGAGCAATGCCTTAGCCCTGATCAATGACTTTGCTTCCAAACATTGAAAACATTTCAAAGTTAAAGAAAATAGAGGTTTGGTCTTGGGGACAAGAGTTTTTCTCTTTGGTTTGGTTTTGAGTCATAGCAGTTTTCACATTGTTGTATCATCTACTGTCTACATTTGGTTTTAAGAAATGTGCTTGAGTTATTGTTATCTTTTTAACTAAACATTAAAATTGATGATCATAAATATCATAATATAATTAGCAAAGTATACTAATATAGTAATATATATTATATTTATATCTAAATCTATATCATAAGTGGAACAAAATCTAAACTGTATTTATTATTTAAAAGATCTTTTAATTTAATTGTTAATATAATTCAATTTAGTTTTGCGAATCTATTTATTAACTAAAGTACATGTGATGAAAAGAGTACTAAGTTAGAAAGAAAAAAAGGGAAGAAAAAATATAATTGGGAAATCGTTGTTTTACCTTTTACCAAAAGTTCATTGTTTTATTACCCACCAAAAGTATAGTGTACGATTTTACCTATTTTCCATATTGGTATTAATACAAAATTATGTCTAATGAAGAGTAATCAATAAAAATTGCACGTGACGACAAAAAAAAATTGCACTAACAACCTATTTAACAAAAGTTTTTAAAGTAGGATAATTGTTTAAAATTGAACCAAACATTATGTTTATTTAAAAGATAAACTTAAAAATATTATTTTAAAATATTACTTTTTAAAATATTCATTTCAGCAATTTCTTCATTTTATTTTTATTTTACGCATGAGTTTTTTTATATCAAATCCATTCATTCTTCTTCAATTTTGCTAACTCATGGCCGACTGTTCTCGAAGGTTGTTATGGTGTGAAAGAAGAACAAATTAGAACAAAGGCACAACGATTTTTCTTTCATAGATACATAATTAATCTTCATCACACGAAATCCCTTAGAACTAGTAACCTATACAACTTCCATTTTGTAGAGTTCATCGAGAAGCGAATGAAGTATACCAGACAATGTGAACAAAAACAAATAAGGGACAACAGATGATGATGCTTACTTCAAAAGAATCTAAATCATTTTCTCCACAGCTTCAAGGGAAGCTTTTACTTTACTTTACCTTTCTTTTTCTTTTTCTTTTTGTTTTCTTCTGTACCTGAAGAATTGGGTCTGCTTTGTAAGATATATGTCTTGTTTCCTTCACAAAATGGTGCATGTGCAGATAACAGCCTTTGGTGCTTTATCGACCTTCTTCTCTGTTCAATCAATACGTATTCAACTGTTAGTTAGAATTCACAAACCTCCCACTTTCCATGATTCAAATCTTAATGATTGGCAAAGATTTGAGTGGGTCTAATAGAAGCTATCACTGAGATGTATGATTATTTAAAAGTGAGAGCCACTCTCAACAAGAGCATTCCGTAGCAGGTTCAAACTAATTGCTGACCATGAAGATTAGCAATGAATTTAGGCTATTATTTCCATCATGGTATGTCTTTGCTAGGCTTAGAGCTGATAAAGGCATATTTCTCACTGAAAATAGAACAAAGAACGCACCAGAACCCTAGGGATGAATTCTAGAGAATACCTACTATCAAAAGTTCTAACTTGCTGATGTGCCATGTTTAGTCGATGAACACTCTTATCAGTCTCGATGACGACAAATATGACTAAAGGGTAGATGATATTCTAAGAAGAAGAGTTGAGGCAGATAACAGATATCAAAATCAACACAGGCGAGAAGATCTCCATGAAAAGAATTTTTTTTATATGCTTAAAGGAGCAAAAAACATGACAGATATTAAAAAAATACCTGTTTTGGATTTTGCTAAAGATGGCTGTACAACAACATGCATCACAATGACTCCACCTGCAATCTCTCCAAATGGTGTCTTACATTGACCAACAGTCTTGGTGTTCTCCAAGATCTTACCGGAGTTGATCAGCTTGACTTCGTTTATTCCCTTTGGAACAACAGTTTTGCCTAAAGAAATCGAGCATTTAATTAACTAGGCTACATAACTTAACAAAATTGATGCTTTGTATTACCTTAAATCACACAAGATTTTGTTTTTTTTTTCATAATACAGCTTCGAGTGTACTAATCATCCAAGACTAACAACCATCTACAGCTCTAAACTTAAGCATATTTCTATGGAAAAAAAGCAGGATTTAAGGACAGCCACCAAGAAATTCATGGAAAGTGATGAAAACCAGGACCAGATTGGGGAAAAAGTAACAACGATCACGGAATACTGAAAATTCAAAACCCTAACTTACCTTTGGGCCAATCAGAGACGACCCTCTGCTTCAAAAAATCAACAGTAGATGCCGCTGAATAACGAAACGGCCCGATATCGGAGCCATCGTACAGCCTGAATTTGATATCTATCGACTCCTCCTCCGGCATATCCGTTGACTTCTCTCCGGCCTCCGTTACCACAAAATCGAGCTCCGATCACCAAACCCACTTCTCAAAAACCAGCCTTAAACACACACAACTCTTTCAGATCTGAAATAGTTAGAATCTGCAAACAAAAAAGTAGACAAAACGAGAATCAGAACTCGCTTCGAAACAAACAAAAAACGGATAATAAACAAGAATCAGGAGAGAAACCAATACAGAATAGTAGCTTCCGATTTCGTCTTCGGATCTTTGAAGACGTGGGAGAAGCGGAAGAAGAAGGAGGAAAAGCTTTTGACAAAAACTCAGGAGTCACCAAATACCGAAGTTCTCAAGCCGACGATTTTCACTTTTTTTTCGTTGTTACTTCCACCTCTCTTATTTATTTGTTCACTATTCATTCAATAAAACGGTGCCGTTTTAACCGAATTGGAAATTTGCCAGTCACTTGTATATTGCCGTGTTCAAATATTTACAGAGTTTTTATTTACTTTAACAAAATCAAATGTTAATAAAAATATATAAAAAAAATTTCAAATATTTAATCTTCTCCTATTTCCTAACCCCAACTTGTAATTTTCCAATACAGAAGAAAAATATTTTATAAAATAAAAACTAAAAATATAAGTACTTTCGTTATACAAATTCGTGATACATCGAAGCAAAATGATGAAAAACAAGTGATGATTATATAAAAGAACAAGTTAGAGAAACACGACCCAACATTACATTATTAATTACTGAAAAATCATTAAATAGCAATATTAAAAATTTGGATTTAGTTTGACATTTTCTTGTCCATCTGATCCTCTAAATCACCACCATGAGATTGATCAAGATGGTTCACTTGTGGATGAACCGTCAAATCACCCGAAGCTGGAATGTTTGAAACCTTGACAATTCCGATGGAGTGATCCGACACCGTTTTAGCTTTCTCTGTCTCATCAGTCACTGCTGCTTTGTAGTACTTGAAAATGATGTAGAGAATCATCTGAACTGCTCCTAGAAACGCACCCAATATATTTGGAAGCTTCAATAAAAGACAACTAAATCACATCAGTAATCCCATTGATCGACTTCAGTTAAAAGAGAAATATCTAACGTACGACTTCAGTTAAAACTTACCGCAACATAGAAGTCTTTAATAGCAAGACCATACAAGAGCCACGTAATAGCACTGAGTGTAAGAAACAATGATAGAGAGAAGGGCATAAACTCCACACTCTTTGTTCGTATCACCACTCTCTGCATCATCATCAATTACCAGAAAAAGAAAGATACGAAGCTAGAGTTATTAGTCACTTTAGAGTATATAAGCAAACAAGTGTGTATATGTAAGGACGTAGGATATATACAGATATAGACGTACGTACCATGATGCTCAAAGGAGCTGCGAAGACACAAACTGAAAATCCGACGCAAATGCCTCCAATGACTTTCTCACGGTTCGATTCGTTGGTCAAAAGTTGGCAGACAAGAATAATAGCAGCAAATCCCAAGAAATTCAAGAGCCCAAGAACCTTCAAAGTCGATATCTACATGGCCACATGGGTTGTTGTTTTTTAATATCATCAGCTAAACCAAAAGAGGAAATGGTATAAAGGGTTTAAACGTACTTTAGCTTTCTTGTTAGCATAAGTGATGAAGAGGACGATGTAGATGGTTTCAATGAAGCATCCTACGGCATTTATGGTAATGAGAAGGAAACCTGATCCATCTTTTTGCATAGCATAGTAAATCCATAGCATCGCACTAAAGAGTGCAGACACATAAGGAAGTGATTGAAACCCTTCAATCGATTTTTTCTTACAGATTCTGACAAAAGTTGGTCTGCATTTACATGAAAAACAATATCTGTTTTATTACTAATAAAGAAAAGAAAAAAATGTGTTTAAAGTCGATGATGCTTACACTGGTGCCAAGAAAACTATGAATGATATGATGTTTCCTGCAAACAAAAAATACATATAATGGTAAAGGTAAGTAACATATGTTAATTTATAGCTATAAATAGTATACAATTAAACTATGAATGCTTAGACTAACCCATGATTCCAAATGTAAATGCAAATACGTTGTGAGTTAGAGCCATTGTGTTTGTATTGTAAATTAAGATCTTCTAACTCTTGAGTAGCTCTAATTGAGTTTTCTTCGATATAATTTTAACTACGAGGCTAATGATACACACTATATATAGAGAGAAGGTGACATGTTTATACGATGGGAATGTCAAAGAGAAGAACATTGCATATTGATGGTCTCAATATTTCTAAAGTTTAAAAAATGGTAGATATTTAATATTGTTTTGGTGGTATGCACTCATTGGCGTGTATTATATTTTTCTCAAACTTTTATGCCAAACCTTTGTTTATATTTTATTATCCTAGTCATTTAAGTGAGTTTCTTTTTCCTTTAAACCAAATTAAATTAAGGAATTAGGCGTCAAACTTTTTTGTTGTTTTTTTCTTTTGGCATGGCCAATAAAAATAAACCATTGATCGGCTAACCAACCATTCAAATAAATATCGATTAAATCTATTGTATTCCATTACAAAATAACTAAAATGAAGCACGACAATGCATTTAGAGAGGAATAGTTATTTGTACAATTGACTAAAATATTATTATTTCAAATTTTAGTTCTAAATATAACACTAATCATTTAAATTTCCAAAAATATCATAATTTAATACTAAAATAATTTTTAAAAATTCATAATGAAAAATTTAAATCTTAAATTGGAAAAAATAAACTCAAACATTATGTTTTAATTTTATATATATTTTATTTAAGATAAATAATTATTTTCATATAATAATTTGTGTTATTTTTGAAATTTTATTTTTAATATGCTAAATTGGAAAATAAATTTAAAATAATGTTATTTTAAGGTATTACTGTAGTTTTATTTTTAGTTTTTTTAATCATGTTATGAATTACTAAATACAAATTAATAAAAACTGAGTAATTCATTCATGCCACCATTTGTATGTGTATACCATAAAATTGCATGAATTAATCCTCACATATAGTGCTACGATGGTTCTAATTAACTATTCAGAAAGAGTGGATTTGAGAAATAACAATCCTCACATATAATCTTTATACAGTTTCCAAAATTTCGTCGGGGAAACAAAAACTGAGCCTGTAACTCAATTATCTCAAATGCAACAGATTATCCACAGAAAAAAGTGGATTTGATGAATTCTGAATCGTTTAGTAATTCCATTTGTATGTTGTCTTCCAGCATTCTTGATGATTTGACATATTGTATGTTATCTTCGAGCACTCATGAACTTCATGATATGGCAAGACAAAATTAGGTCAGTAAATAAGTTTATTTTACTAGTTTTCATAAGAAGAATTATAAAGATATAATATATGGTTGTCTCCGTGTGATAATGTATATAAAAGGAGTCGAGAAGAAAGCAAACAATAAAAATGAATAAAAGAAAGAGTAGTGCGTTACATCTTAGAAGCGACTGTCATGTGTGTATAAACGGTATAGGTAAAATTCACCATCATGCTTCTTCATCTTCCACTTTACTACCTTTTCATCTTAATCTAATTATCTACACTAATATTATCGCATGCCACCAACAATCTCCAATTGATTTATAGACAATGCTATATTCATTTAACAATAATAAAATTGGAAGAAGAATAAACGGATTAGTGGTGACATCATTTTTATATTCATAATTTCATATTTATTTTGTATGAATATGTTAAATCTTTGAATAAAAATATTAGATTATTAGACTCGCATGTTATGTACACATTACAAAAAAGATAAAAAAAACAAAATAAAATTGGTAATTACATATAATCAGTTAAGTTAATATGACTGTAGTTAACTATATGTTTTATAGTTGAGATAAACTATTTTATTTATTTATTTGTACATAATTATAAAGAGTAATACCATATAATAAATTTTCCAAATCTAACACATTAAAAATAAAATTATTAAAATATTACAAATTATTATTTGAAAATAATTATTTACGTCAAATAAACTATATATAAAATTAAAACATAATGTTGGGTTCATTTTTCTAATTTAGAATTTAAATTTGTTTTATTAGGATGAGATTTTTAATTATTTTAGTATTAAATTTGTGTTATTTTAAAAAATTTAAATGACTAAAACTATATTTACAATAAAAACTTGAAATAGTATATTTTATACAATTGTCCATTAGAAAATAAAGTTTGATTTGTTTAAGTTATATATGTATCTATATGTTAAAACATTGATATCATGTTTAGGTCAAAGCAATATTTGTATAACATGCTAATTGTTGAAAAGTCAACAAAGGCGTCTTCGTTGAAGACGTCTTTGTTTTGATTACCTTTTTACGAAGTTTGCCGACTGACTTCTCCTATAAATAGGAGACTATGTATCATTTGTAAACTACATCAAATGAACGATTCTCTCTTCTCTCTCATCTTTTCTTCTGCGTAAAATTATCAGTTTAATTTTATCTCTCTAGATATTTTTTTTATAACACGTTATCAGCACGAGTGTTTCTACCATCTACCTAAGATACTAAAATAAGAAAATGTATCATTTTGAGAGTGAGAATGGAGATATATGCCTAGCAGACAATGCTACAACGCATACAATACTTAAAGATAAAAAGTTTTTCTCCTACCTCAAAATGAAAGATTCCGCCGGAAGCGTAAATACAATATCGGGTAATGCAAATATTATCATAGGCTCCGGAAGAGCTAGTTTTTCAATGCCAATGGGAACGAAATTT
>JAEVFF010000776.1:135694-146200 GCA_018901945.1 Pugionium dolabratum | reverse complement strand
CGGCTGTGGAAGATTTTCTCCCTTTGGATGGTCTCTGAAGGATCCACCATTGCACTGAGGATGCGTCTAGTGACCAGCACTTCCCCCACATCAGGGTACTCAATGTCACCATACTCTCCTTCTGGCTCATAGTCCTCTTCATCTTGGGACTCATATTCTCTTGCCTCCGTAATCAGCATGACTCGGTTGTTTGGGCACTCCCTTGAGATGTGTCCACGTCCCCTGCACTTGAAACAAGGTATGTCACGTGATCTTTGAGGGTTAGAAGACTTACCAGGCTCTCTCTGGTCACGGGTGGGTTCAGGAGGCTTGCTCTTGAACCTTGACTCAATCTCTATGCTCTTGCCTTTGTCTACGGGCTTGGGCATGTTGCTTGGTGCCCAAGGTGTCTTAGGCTTGCTGCGGATGTCTTGTCTCTTACGTTTGATGTGCTGCTCAGCCTGGACAGATAGGTGGAACAAGTCTTTGAAGTCATTGTAGATTTTCCTTTCCACCTTGCGGCTGATTCTTTCTTGGAGTCCATCCAAGAATTGTGCCATCAATGCTTCTTCATCATCAATGAGCTCCAGCCTGTTCCTTAGCTTCTCACACTCTTTATAGTACTCCTCTACTGATCTAGTACCCTGCTTAAGAGTACGAAAACGACGTTGCAAGTCTCTATGAAAGTAAGGTGGAACAAACCTTTGTCGCATGAGGGCTTTCATGTCGACCCATGAGTCTATGGGCCTCATTCTCTTCCTCCTTCTGTCAGATACCTCACGATCCCACCAGATGAGGGCATTGTTCGTGAGTTGTGCTACTGCCATTGAGACTCTCCTAGGTCCTGGTTGGTTGTAGTGATCAAAGATATGATCCATTCTCCTCTCCCAATCTAGGTAAGCCTCGGGGTCTACTTTTTCTGCAAAACTTGGAGGAGTTAGTTTAACATCAGGATGAATTACCCGGTTGTAGGTGCGTTCATCTCCATCCTCATGATGTCTAGGAGGCATTCTTGGTCTCTGGTGAAGACCATATGGCTCAAAGCCATCATCTTCTGCTTCTGGTTGCCGTGGAGGTCCTCTCGGCCTATGGTGATAGTTATGAGGTTGCGTGTCCTCATCTCCATCTGGCTGGGGTTCCTCCTGTTCGTGCCGTGTCCTAAGGTACTCAGGACCCTCGGGACGATCTGGCTCAGCTCTCACGTGCCTTATGGCCTGGAATCTTACTGGTCTCTCCACGCGCTCCAACCTCTCGGCTATGGATGCGAGTTGTGTTTGGAGTGTGGTGAACATGGCCATCATGGCTTCAGCTGCGTCTCTATTCTCTTCTCCCATGGCGTGCTACAAAGAAAGAAGATAATTAGGGTGCTCCTAAATTATTAGGAGAGTTTCTTTTTATATGGGATTTGAAAAAAATGCAAAAAGGAAAATCCTAAGGAAAGGAAATTCGAAAAAAAGGAAACTTCCTAGACAACTTGTGCTAGCTGTCCAATTCGAATTCTTTTGTGTATTTTCCTATTTTCTTTTCTTTTCTTTTTGTTTTCTTTTTAATTTAACTTAAAACTAATGGAAATATGAATTAAACAAAAAGGAAAACGTGGATGCAATGCAAAAAGTGAATCTAAACCCTAGTGATACACGTAGGAGGCTAGATGCACTCGGTTTGGAGTTTGAGGTTATTTTTTTTTTATTTTTCTTGAATGCGACTTAAACTAATGCAAGAACACAAAACAAAACAAGCAAAAGGATAGAAACAACCTGGTTTAGGAGCTTTAAGCTCTGATACCAAAAAGATACAAGCCTTGATTCAAGGATGTATGCGCGTGGGCTGTTTGTAGAAGATTAGGTGAGAAACTCAACCTTAGGCTTCTGGATGGGGGTTTTCTGGTTGGTAAAAGATGGAAGGGTGAAGTGAACCACACGAGGGGTGATGAATCTCGTGATAAATCACAAACTTAGAGCTAGGAGGGCTGGTCTCAACTAGGATCTAAGCGCACAAGATTCTTAGAGAGAAAACTTGTTGGAAAAAGTTCTACTTTATTAATATCAAAAAGGTTGTCGAACTACAATGCTGGAAGGAGCCTTATTAATATGCTCGACAGCTTGACCTTCTAGGGTCGACACAAATAAAGAAAAAGAAAAGTTTACAAAAGTGCACAAAAGGAAAAGATACAAAAGTGCATAACCGAAAAAAGGACCTATTCCTAAAATGTTCTTGACTCAAAAATGTAAAGCATCTAGATCCTACCCTGCAAAACAGAAGAGGCATATATTCGAATTGAAACTTACCTTAACTTACCTCACGGCCAAGAAATGGAAGGTGGCCGTCCTTGTGGCATGCACGCGCCTTGCTCCTAGTCTTCGATTTGGAGTAGGGTTAAGAATCTTTGGGCCCTGACCTCTCTTGCCACTAAAGCCCAAGTCTCTGATGTCCCTTGTGTTGTTTAGAAGCCATTGGACTCTTCCTTGCATTTTTGGCCCATTGTCCTTAGTCGATCTTCCTCTAGGAGCTTGTCGACCCATAAGCTGAATTTGTGAAAGAGTGCCCTTGATCTGCTTCTTGTCATTGCTCCTTGAGGTACCACTGGTGTAGATACTTCTTCTAGGTGCATGTCCTGGAGCTGGTAGCTCATTTGGTCCGAGTCCTCTTCTGTGGAAGTGGAAATGCGCGTGTACTCGGCTGGATCGGCTGTACCGGCTGGATTGTGCGCGGTACTGGCCGGGATGCCTTCAGGACCGGCCATGTTGATCCCGGAGTTGGCAGCATCACCAGAGGGACCGGCGGTGTCATCCACGTCCCCACCAAGTGTGCCGGAAGCTTGGGCCTCTCAGCCGGCGATGCTGATCGGTCTGGTCCTATAGGTCGAGGGTCCGGCAGTACTGCCTGGTCTGGCAGAAGTGCCAGATGGTCCTGCTGTCTCGGGCAAGCTTCCTGGTCGGCCAGTCTGGTCTCCTGGCTGGATGTACGACCTGATGTCCTCATCACCACTGCTAGATTCTTGTCGACACCAAAGTGGCTCATGAGTCCTCCTCCATGAGCTTCTCGGATGATAAGCTCCCTTAATGATCCTTGTGATATGCACAGCCTTCTTTCTCTGAACAAGAATCCCTCATGGATGTAAAAATTCCCAAGACTCCCTCTGCCACACTCCTTGTAGCTCTCAGCAAAGTCAGGATCATCCTTGTAGAGGTCCTTGATTTGCTCGAATCCTAGGACCGTTGCCTCCATGGTTGATATCAAGGCAAACCTCCTTGATAGTGCATCGGCTACCACATTGTCTTTGCCCTTCTTGTACTTGGTGACTTACGGGAAGGTTTCTATGAATTCCATCCACCTGGAATGTCTCCTCTTGAGATTGGTTTGCCCTCTGAGGTGTTTGAGAGTCTCATGATCAGTGTGGATCACAAACTCCTTGGACAGCAAGTAATGCTGCCAAGTCTCCAATGCTCGGACAAGGGCATAAAGCTCCTTGTCATAAGTGGGGTAGTTCAGTGAGGCACCACCTAGCTTCTCACTGAAGTATGCCACTGGTCTCCCTCCTTGGGTTAGCACTGCTCCTATGCCTATTCCAGAGGCATCACACTCCACTTCAAACGTCTTGTTGAAGTCGGGCAGGACTAGCACTGGTGCATGTGTAAGGCTGTCCTTCAAGGCCTGGAATGCCTTCTCCTGAGCTTCTCCCCAGCTGAATCCCACGTTCTTCTTCACTACTGCCGTCAATGGTGAGGCAATACTGCTGAAGTTGGGCACGAATCTCCTATAGAAGCTGGCCAGTCCGTGGAAGCTCCTTACTTGGCTGATGTTGCCTGGTGTTGGCCATTCTTGTATGGCTCGAATCTTCTCTTCATCAACCTGTAGGCCCTGTGAACTTACAACAAAACCTAAAAAGACAAGTTTATCAGTACAAAAGGTGCACTTCTTGAGATTGGCATAAAGCTCTTCTTGTCGAAGGGTTTTAAGTACCATCTCAAGATGTGTGAGGTGTTCCCGTAGGCACTTACTATAAACCAATATATCATCAAGTAAACCTTACAAACTTACTGATGTACGCCCTAAGAACTTGGTTCATAAGGCGCATGAAGGTGCTTGGGGCATTAGTCAAGCCGAATGGCATGACTGTCCACTCGTATAGCCCTTGCTTTGTCTTGAAAGCAGTCTTCCATTCATCACCTTCTTTCATCCTGACCTGGTGGTATCCACTCTTGAGGTCTATCTTGGAGAAGACCGTGGCTCCACTCAGCTCATCTAGCATGTCATCCAGTCGTGGTATTGGATGCCTATACTTGACTGTGATGTTGTTGATTGCTCGGCAGTCCACGCACATGCGCCAAGTCCCATCCTTCTTGGGCACTAGTAGCACTGGTACAGCACATGGACTGAGGCTCTCTCGAACATATCCTTTCTCCAGGAGCTCCTTGACTTGCTTCTCAAGCTCCTTGGACTCCTCTGGACTCATCCGGTAGGCTGGCCGGTTGGGCAGGGCTGCTCCGGGCACTAGATCAATCTGGTGTTCTATGCCACGTAAAGGAGGCAAGCCTGCTAGTATCTCCTCTGGAAATACATCCTGGAACTTGTTGAGGAGAGTTGCTACTTCAGGAGGTAGCTCTACCTGTTCCTGTTCTATACTCAAAATTTCTTTGAAGACCATTAGTAACAATAAATCCTTCGAGCCTAAAGCTCTCCGGACATGGCTTGGTTGAATAAGAAAATTAGACTTGATAAGTTTCTTTTCCTTACTCATTTGGAGTTGTAGCTCATGTACTTGGGCAGGTGTAAGAGGAGCTAGGCTGACCTTTCTCTTGTCATGCACGAAGGTGTATAGATTGGTTCGGCCATCACGCCTGGTCTCTTTGTCAAACTGCCATGGTCTTCCTAGTAGAAGATGGCCAGCTTGCATGGGCACCACGTCGCACACGACTTGATCCTGGTACTTGCCCACACTGAATGGTACAATGACTTGTTCATGGATCTTTACCTCCACTTTGTCATCGAGCCATCCCAGTCTATATGGTCGAGGATGCTTTGTCTTCTCTAGACCTATCTTATCAACCATATATGCACTAGCAACGTTAGTGCAAGAACCACCATCTATGATGAGGTTACATACCTTGCCCTTGATGGTGCAACAGCTGTGGAAGATGTTCTCCCTTTGGATGGTCTCTGAAGGATACGCCATTGCACTGAGGATGTGTCTAGTGACCAGCACTTCCCCCACATCAGGGTACTCAATGTCACCATATTCCTCTTCTGGTTCATAGTCCTCTTCATCTTGGGACTCATATTCTCCAGCCTCTGTAATCAGCATAACCCGGTTGTTTGGGCACTCCCTTGAGATATGTCCACGACCCCTACACTTGAAACAAGTGATGTCACGTGATCTTTGAGGGTTAGAAGACTTACAAAGCTCTCTCTGGTCACGGGTGGGTTCAGGAGGCTTGCTCTTGAACCTTGACTCGATCTCTATGCTCTTGCCTTTTTCTACGGGCTTCGGAATGTTGCTTGGTGCCCAAGGCGTCTTAGGCTTGCTGTGGATGTCTTTGCTCTTACGTTTGATGTGCTGCTCAGCCTGGACAGATAGGTGGAACAAGTCTTTGAAGTCATTGTAGATTTGTCTTTCCACTTTGCGGCTGATTCTTTCTTGGAGTCCATCCAAGAATTGTGCCATCAATGCTTCTTCGTCATCATTGAGCTCCAATCTGTTCCTTAGCTTCTCGAATTCTTCATAGTACTCCTCTACTGATATGGTACCCTGCTTAAGAGTACGAAAACGACGTTGCAAGTCCCTATGAAAGTAAGGTGGAACAAACCTTTGTCGCGTGACATCCTTCATGTCGACCCATGAGTCTATGGGTCTCATTCTTTTCCTCTTTCTGTCAGATACCTCACGATCCCACCAGATGAGGGCATTCTCCGTGAGTTGTGCTACTGCCATTGAGACTCTCCTAGGCCCTGGTTGGTTGTAATGATCAAAGATATGATCCATTCTTCTCTCCCAATCTAGGTAAGGCTCGGGGTCTACTTTTCCTGCAAAACTTGGAGGAGTTAGCTTAACATCAGGATGAGTTACCCGGTTGTAGGCGTGTTCATCTCCATCCTCATGATTTCTAGGAGGCATCCTTGGTCTCTGGTGAAGACCATATGGCTCGAAGCCATCATCCTCTGCCTCTGGTTGCCGTGGAGGTCCTCTCGGCCTATGGTGATAGTTATGAGGTTGTGTGTCCTCATCTCCATCTGGCTGGGGCTCCTCCTGTTCGTGCCATGTCCTAAGGTGCTCAGGACCCTAAGAACGGTCTTTCTCAGCTCTCACGTGCCTTATGGCCTGGAATCCCACCGGTCTTTCCACGCGCTCCAACCTCTCGCCTATTGATGCGAGTTGTGTTTGGAGAGTGGTGAACGCCATCATGGCTTCGGTTGCTTCTCTATTTTCTTCTGCCATTGCGTGCTACAAAGAAAGAAGACAAGTTATGATACTCCTAAATTTTTAGGAGGGTTTTCTTTTTATAAGGATTCGAAAAAATGCAAAAAGGAAAAAATCTGAGAATTGGAAATTCGAATATATGGAGATTTGAATAAAAGGAAATTTTCTTGACAACTATTGCTAGCTGTCCAATTCGAAATCTTTTAGTATTTTTCCTATTTTCTTTTTCTTTTCTTTTAATTTAACTTAAAATAATAGATCTATGATTCTAACAAAAAGGAAAGTCGAATATAGCAATGCAAGAATGATTTTAGAACCTAGTGATGCACGTAGGAACTAGATGCACTCGGTATGAACTTAGATGTTATTTTTTTGATTTTTCTTGAATGAAACTTAAACTTATGCAAGAACTAGAAACAAAACAAGCTAAAGGATAGAAACAACCTGGTTTAGGAGCTTTAAGCTCTGATACCAAAATGATACAAGCCTCGATTCAAGGCTTATATGCGCGTGGGCTGGTTGGAGAAGGTTAGGTGAGAAACTCGACGCTTAAGACTTCTGGATAGGGGGTTTTTTGGGTTGGTAATTCGATGGAAAGGTGAAGTTGAACCACAACGAGGGGTGATGAAGCCTCGTGATAAAATGCACAAAACTTAAGAGCTAGGAGGCGTCTGGTCTCAACTAGATTCTAAGCGCACAAGATTCTTGAGAGAAAACTTTCTGGAAGAAAAAGTGTCTAGCTTTATTAATATCAAAAAGGTTGTCAAACTACAATGCTGGAAGGAGCCTTATTAATATGCTTGACAGCTTGACCTACTAGGGTCGACTCAAATAAGAAAAATAAAATTTACAAAAGTGCACAAAAGGAAAAGATACAAAGTGTATAATCGAAAAAGGACCTATTCATAAAATGTCTTTAACTCAATAAATATAAATATTCTAGATCCTACCCTACAAAACAGAAAGAGGCAAATATTCTTTTTGAAAACTTACCTTACTTATCTCACGGCCAAGAAATGGAAGGTGGTCATCCTTGTGGCATGCACGCGCCTTGCTCCTATTCTTCGACTTGGCGTAGGGTTAGGAATCTTTGGGCCCTGACCTCTCTTGCCACTAAAGCCCAAGTCTCTGATGTCCCTTGTGTTGTTGAGAAGCCTTTGGACTCTTCCTTGCACTTCTGGCCCATTTTCCTTAGTCGATCTTCTTCTAAGAGCTTGTTGACCCATAAGCTGAATTTGTGGAAGAGTGCCCTTGATCTGCTTCTTGTCATTGCTCCTTGAGGTACCACTGGTGTAGAGACTTCCTCTAGGTGCATGTCCTGGATCTGGTAGCTCATCTGGTCTGAGTCTTCTTGTGTAGAAGTGGAAATGCGCGTGTACTCGGCTGGATCGGCTGTACCGGCTAGATTTTGCGAGGTACTTGCCGGAATGCCTTCAGGACCGGCCAAGTTGATCCCGGAGTCGGTGGCATCACCAAGGGAACAGGGGGTGTCATCCACATCGCCACCAAGTGTGCCGGAAGCTTGGGCCTCTCCACCGGCAATGCTGACCGGTCTGGTCCTATTGGTCGAGGGTCCGGCGGTACTGCTTGGTCCGTCAGACGTGCCAAATGGCCCGGCTGTCTCGGGCAAGCTTCCTGGTCGGCCAGTCTGGTCTCCTGGCTGGATGTACGACCTGATGTCCTCATCACTCTTTGTGTAGATGTTTAAATGGTGGTGCAATCGGCTGGATCGGCTGTACCGGCTGGACTATGCGAAGTACTGGCTGAAATGTCATAGGAGCCAGCCAAGTTGATCCCAGAGCCGGCGGCGTCACCAATTGGGCCGGCTGTGTCATCCACGTTGCCGCCAGTTGGGCCAGAGGTTTGGGCCTCTCCGCCGGAAATGTTGGTCGGTCCGGCCCGGCTGGTCGAAGGCCCGGCGTTTGCTCCAGGGGTGTTAGGGGGTTGAAGCCATAGACTACTTCAAAAGGGGTCTTCTTGGTTGCTGAGTGCACGGCTCGGTTGTATGCGAACTCTGTGAATGGCAGGCACTCCACCCAAGTCTTGAGGTTCTTCCCTAGTGTAGTTCTAAGAAGAGTCAACAATGTCCGGTTGACTACTCCAGTTTGGTCATCGGTTTGAGGATGGCAGGTGGTAGAGAAGAGCAGCTTCGTGCCTAGCTTCCTCCAGAGGGTCCTCCAGAAGTGGCTGAGGAATTTGGTGTCCCTGTCTGACAAGATGGTCTTTGGCCCTCCATGAAGCCGTACTATCTCCCTGAAGAACAGCTCGGCTGTTTGCGTGGCATCATTGACATTGGCACATGGGATGAAATGTGCCATCTTGGAGAATCTGTCCACCACTACAAAGATAGCATCTTTGTGGTTGATCTTGGGCAGACCTAGAACGAAGTCCATTGAGATGTCCACCCGTGGATGTGTAGGTATGGGCAGTGGGAGATACAACCCGTGAGGGTGCACTCAGGACTTCACCTTTTTGCAAGTGATGCATCTTGCACAATGGGCTTTTACTGACCTCTTGATGTGTGGCCAGTAGAAGTGTTCCTTGACCACTGCTAGTGTCTTGTCGACACCAAAGTGGCCCATGAGTCCTCCTCTATGAGCATCTTGTATGATAAGCTCCCTTAACGATTCTGTTGTATGCACAGCCTTCTCTCTCGGAACAAGAACCCCTCATAGATGTAGAAGTTGCCATGACTCCCTGTGCCACACTCGTTCTAGCTTTCAGCAAAGTCAGGATCATCATTATATAGGTCCTTGATGTGCTCGAATCCTAAGACCATTGCCTCCGTGGTGGATATCAAGGCAAACCTCCTGGATAGTGCATCGGCTACCACATTATCCTTGCCCTTTTTGTACTTAATGACGTACGGGAAGGTCTCTATGAACTCCATCCACCAGGCATGTCTCCTCTTGAGATTGGTTTGCCCTCTGAGGTGTTTGAGAGTCTCGTGGTCAGTGTGGATCACAAACTCTTTGGACAGCAAGTAGTGCTGCGAATTTTGATATTAATAAAGTGCGAATTTTCTCTTTACAAGTTTTTCTCTCAAAGAAGCTTGTGCGCTTAGAACCTAGTTGAGACCAGCCCTCCTAGCTCTAAGTTTGTGATTTATAACGAGGTTCATCATCCCTCGTGTGGTTCACTTCTCCCCTCCATCGAATACCAACCCAAAACTCCCTATCCAAGAAGTCTAAGGTCGAGTTTCTCACCTAACCATCTCCAAACAGCCCACACGCATATAAGCCTTGAATTGAGGCTTGTATCACCTCCCCTACGAGGCATAGAGCACCAGATCGACCTCATGCCTGAAGCAGCCCTGCCCAACCGGCCAGCCTACCGGATGAGTCCAGAGGAGTCCAAGGAGCTTGAGAAGCAAGTCAAGGAGCTCCTGGGGAAAGGATATGTTCGAGAGAGCCTCAGTCCATGTGCCGTACCAGTGCTACTAGTGCCCAAGAAGGATGGGACTTGGCGCATGTGCGTGGACTGCCGAGCAATCAAAAACATCACAGTCAAGTACCGGCATCCAATACCACGGCTGGATGACATGCTAGATGAGCTGAGTGGAGCCACGGTCTTCTCCAAGATAGACCTTAAGAGTGGATACCACCAGGTCAGGATGAAGGAAGGTGATGAGTGGAAGACCGCCTTCAAGACCAAGCAAGGGCTCTACGAGTGGACAGTCATGCTATTCGGCTTCACTAATGCCCCGAGCACCTTCATGCGCCTTATGAACCAAGTTCTTAGGGCGAACATCAGTAAGTTTGTTGTAGTTTATTTCGACGACATTTTAGTTTACAGTAAGTGTATAAGAGATCACCTTAAACAGCTTGAGATGGTACTTAAAACCTGATGAGTACATCAGGTCGTACATCCAGCCAGGAGACTAGACTGGGCGACCAGGAAGCTTGCCCAAGACAGCCGGACCATCTGGCACGCCTGCTGGCCCAAGCAGTACCGCCGGACCCTCGACCACAAGGACCAGAGCAACCAGCTTTGCCGGCGGAGAGGCCCAAGCTTCCGGCACACTTGGTGGCGACATGGAAGACACCGCCGGTCCCTCTGGTGACCGCCAACTCCGGGATCAATTTGGCCGGTCCTGAAGGCATTCCGGC
>JAEVFF010000776.1:0-134016 GCA_018901945.1 Pugionium dolabratum | reverse complement strand
CTCGGAACAAGAATCCCTCATGGATGTAGAATTTGCCATGACTCCCTGTGCTACACTCCTTGTAGCTCTCTGCAAGGTCAGGATCATCCTTGTATAGATCCTTGATGTGCTCGAATCCTAGGACCTTTGCCTCCATGGTTGATATCAAGGCAAACCTCCTTGGTAGTGCATCGGCTACCACATTGTCTTTGCCCTTCTTGTACTTGATGACGTACGGGAAGGTCTCTATGAACTCCATCCACCTGGCATGTCTCCTCTTGAGATTGATTTGCCCTCTGAGGTGTTTGAGAGTCTCATGATGAGTGTGGATCACAAACTCCTTGGACAGCATGTAATGCTGCCAAGTCTCCAATGCTCGAACAAGGGCATAAAGCTCCTTGTGATAAGTGGGATTGTTCAGTGAGACACCACCTAGCTTCTCACTGACATATGCCACTGGCCTCCCTCCTTGGGTTAGCACTGCTCCTATGCCTATTCCAGAGGCATCACACTCCACTTCAAACGTCTTGTTGAAGTCGGGCAGGACTAGCACTAGTGCATGTGTAAGGCTGTCCTTCAAGGCCTGGAATGCCTTCTCCTGAGCTTCTCCCCAGCTGAATCCCACGTTCTTCTTCACTACTGCCGTCAGTGGTGAGGCAATATTGCTGAAGTTGGGCACGAATCTCCTATAGAAGCTGGCCAGTCCGTGGAAGCTCCTTACTTGGCTGATGTTGCCTGGTGTTGGTCATTCTTGTATGGCTCGAATCTTCTCTTCATCAACCTGTAGGCCCTGTGAACTTACAACAAAACCTAAAAAGACAAGCTTATCAGTACAAAAGGTGCATTTCTTGAGATTGGCATAAAGCTCTTCTTGTCGAAGGGTTTTAAGTACCATCTCAAGATGTGTGAGGTGTTCCCGTAGGCACTTACTATAAACTAATATATCATCAAAGTAACCCACTACAAACTTACTGATGTACGCCCTAAGAACTTGGTTCATAAGGCGCATGAAGGTGCTTGGGGCATTAGTAAAGCCGAATGGCATGACTGTCCACTCGTATAGCCCTTGCTTTGTCTTGAAAGCAGTCTTCCATTCATCACCTTCCTTCATCCTGACCTGGTGGTATCCACTCTTGAGGTCTATCTTCGAGAAGACCGTGGCTCCACTCAGCTCATCTAGCATGTCATCCAGCCGTGGTATTGGATGCTTGTACTTGACAGTGATGTTGTTGATTGCTCAGCAGTCCACGCACATCCACCAAGTCCCATATTTCTTGGGCACTAGTAGCACTGGTACGGCACATGGACTGAGGCTCTCTCGAACATATCCTTTGTCCAGGAGCTCCTTGACTTGCTTTTCAAGCTCCTTGGACTCTTCGGGACTCATCCGGTAGGCTGGCCGGTTGGGCAGGGCTGCTCCGGGCACTAGGTCGATCTGGTGCTCTATGCCATGTAAAGGAGACAAGTATGCTGGTATCTCCTCTCGAAACACATCCTGGAACTTGTTGAGGAGAGTTGCTACTTCAGGAGGTAGCTCTACCTGTTCCTGTTCTATACTCAAGATTTCTTTGAAGACCATTAGTAATATTAAGTCCTTCGAGGCTAAAGCTCTCCGGACATGGCTTGGTTGAATAAGAAAATTAGACTTGATAAGTTTCTTTTCCTTACTCATTTGGAGTTGTAACTCATGTACCTGGGCAGGTGTAAGAGGAGCCAAGCTGACCTTTCTTTTGTCATGCACAAAAGTGTAGAGATTGGTTCGGCCATCATGCCTGGTCTCTTTGTCAAACTGCCATGGTCTTCCTAGCAGAAGATGGCCAGCTTGCATGGGCACCACGTCGCACACGACTTGGTCTTGGTACTTGCCCACACTGAATGGCACAGTGACTTGCTCATGGATCTTGAGCTCCACTTTGTCATCGAGCCATCTCAGTCTATATGGTCGAGGATGCCTTGTCTTCTCTAGACCTAGCTTATCAACCATATATGCACTAGCAACGTTAGTGCAAGAACCACCATCTATGATGAGGTTACATACCTTGCCCTTGATGGTGCAACGGCTGTGGAAGATGTTCTCCCTTTGGATGGTCTCTGAAGGATCCACCATTGCACTGAGGATGCGTCTAGTGACCAGCACTTCCCCCACATCAGGGTACTCAATGTCACCATATTCCTCTTCTGGTTCATAGTCCTCTTCATCTTGGGACTCATATTCTCCAGCCTCCGTAATCAGCATGACCCGGTTGTTTGGGCACTCCCTTGAGATGTGTCCACGACCCCTACACTTGAAACAAGTGATGTCATGTGATCTTTGAGGGTTAGAAGACTTACCAGTCTCTCTCTGATCACGGGTGGGTTCAGGAGGCTTGCTCTTGAACCTTGACTCGATCTCTATGCTCTTGCCTTTGTCTACGAGCTTGGGAATGTTGCTTGGTGCCCAAGGTGTCTTAGGCTTGCTGCGTATGTCTTTGCTCTTACGTTTGATGTGCTGCTCAGCCTGGACAGATAGGTGGAACAAGTCTTTTGAAGTCATTGTAGATTTGCCTTTCCACCTTGCGGCTGATTCTTTCTTGGAGTCCATCCAAGAATTGTGCCATCAATGCTTCTTCATCATCATTGAGCTCCAGCCTGTTCCTTAGCTTCTCGAACTCTTCATAGTACTCCTCTACTGATCTGGTACTCTGCTTAAGAGTACGAAAACGACGTTGCAAGTCCCTATGAAAGTAAGGTGGAAAAACCCTTTTTCGCGTGACATCCTTCATGTCGACCCATGAGTCTATGGGCCTCATTCTTTTCCTCCTTCTGTCAGATACCTCACGATCCCACCAGATGAGGGCATTGTCCGTGAGTTTTGCTACTGCCATTGAGACTCTCCTAGGCCCTGGTTGGTTGTAATGATCGAAGATATGATCCATTCTTCTCTCCCAATCTAGGTAAGCCTCGGGGTCTACTTTTCCTGCAAAACTTGGAGGATTTAGCTTAACATCAGGATGAGTTACCCGGTTGTAGGCGTGTTCATCTCCATCCTCATGATGTCTAGGAGGCATCCTTGGTCTCTGGTGAAGACCATAAGGCTCGAAGCCATCATCTTCTGCCTCTGGTTGCCGTGGTGGTCCTCTCGGCCTATGGTGATAGTTATGAGGTTGTGTGTCCTCATCTCCATCTGGCTGGGGTTCCTCCTGTTCGTGCCATGTCCTAAGTTGCTCAGGACCCTCAGGACGGTCTTGCTCAGCTCTCACGTGCCTTATGGCCTGTAATATCACCGGTCTTTCTCCAACCTCTCGCCTATTGATGCGAGTTGTGTTTGGAGAGTGGTGAACATGGCCATCATGGCTTCGGTTGCTTCTCTATTTTCTTCTGCCATTGCGTACTACAAAGATAGAAGACAAGTTATGCTACTCCTAAATTGTTAGGAGGGTTTTCTTTTTATAAGGGATTCGAAAAAAATGCAAAAAGGAAAATTTTAAGGAATGGAAAATTCGAATATATGGAGATTTGAATAAAAGGAAATTTTCTTGACAACTATTGCTAGCTGTCCAATTCGAAATCTTTTGGTATTTTTCCTATTTTCTTTTTCTTTTCTTTTTCTTTTCTTTTAATTTAACTTAAAATAATAGATATATGATTCTACAAAAAGGAAAGTCGAATATAGCAATGCAAGAATGATTCTAGAACCTAGTGATCCATGTAGGAACTAGATGCACTCGGTATGAACTTAGATGTTATTTTTTTTTTCTGGAATGAAACTTAAACTAATGTAAGAACAAGAAACAAGACAAGCTAAAGGATAGAAACAACCTGGTTTAGGAGCTTTAAGATCTGATACCAAAATGATACAAGCCTCGATTCAAGGCTTATATGCGCGTGGGCTGTTTGGAGAAGGTTAGGTGAGAAACTCGACCTTAGACTTCTTGGATAGGGGTTTTTGGGTTGGTATTCGATGGAAAGGTGAAGTGAACCACACGAGGGGTGATGAACCTCGTGATAAATCACAAACTTAGAGCTAGGAGGGCTGGTCTCAACTAGGTTCTAAGCGCACAAGATTCTTGAGAGAAAACGTGTAAGAAAATTCAATCTTTATTAATTAGCAGAAAGGTTGTTGAACTACAATGCTAGAAGGAGCCTTATTAATATACTCGACAGCTTGACCTACTAGGGTCGACTCAAATAAGAAAAGGAAAGTTTACAAAAGTGCACAAAAGGAAAAGATACAAAAGTGTATAATCGAAAAAGGATCTATTCCTAAAATGTCTTTGACTCAATAAATGTAAATATTCTAGATCCTACCCTGAAAAACAGAAAGAGGCAAATATTCTTATTGAAAACTTACCTTACTTACCTCACGGCCAAGAAATGGAAGGTGGTCGTCCTTGTGGAACAAGTCCTTGAAATCATTGTAGATTTGTCTCTCCACTTTTCGGTTGACCCTCTCTTGCAATACATCCAAGAATTGAGCCATCAATGCTTCCTCATCGTCATTGAGCTCCAGTATATTCCTTAGTCTCTCAAACTCCTCGTAGTACTCCTCTACTGATCTTGTGTCATGCTTAAGAGTACGAAAACGGCGTTGCAAATCTCTATGGAAATAAGGTGGGACAAACCTTTGTCTCATGAGATCCTTCATGTCGTCCCAAGAATGTACGAATCTCAATCTCCTTCTCTTACGGTTAGAAGCCTCACGATCCCACCAGATGAGGGCATTATCCGTGAGTTGTGCTACTGCCATGGAGACTTTCGTAGGGCCTGGTTGGTTATAATGGTCGAAGATGTGATTCATCCTCCTTTCCCAATCTAGATAGGCCTCGTGGTATACTTTCCCTACAAAACTAGAAGATGTTAGCTTGGCATCGTGACTATTTATCCGATTGTATGCGTAGTCATCTCCATCCTCATGATGTCTAGGGGGCATCCTTGGTCTCTGGTGATGACCATAGGGCTCGTAGCCATTACCCTCTACTTCGGGTTGCGGTGGAGGTCCTCTCGGCCTAGGGTGATAGCCGTGAGACTGTGGGTCCTCATCTCCATCCGGCTGGGGCTTCTCGTGTTCTGGCCATGTCCTAGGGTGATCAGGACCTTGAGCAGGATCTTGGTCAGCCCTCACGTGCCTCGTGGCCTGGAATCTCACCGGCTTCTCCACACGCTCCAGCCTCTCGCCGATTGATACGAGTTGTGTTTGGAGGGTGGTGAAAATGGCCATCATGGCCTCGATTGCATCTTGATTTCCTTCAGCCATCATGTGTTATAAGAATAAAAACAAGGTTAGTTTGCTGCTAAGAATTTTTTAGGAGGGTTTTCTTTTATAATAGAAGAAAATGCAAATAAAAAAAAATTATAAAAAAGAAAGATTCTAACAATTAATATTGCAAATCTTAGCAATTAATGCAAATCTCCTACATTTCTTTTTTTGGTCGATTTTATTTATTTTCTTGTTTCTTTTTTTTGTTTTTGATTAAACTCAATTAATAATAGAAAATATGTTTTTAACAAAAAGAAGGACGAAGTTACAAGAAAAATGATGAATCTAGACTCTAGTGATGCACTTAGGAGCTAGATGCACTCGGTTTGAATTTTATGTGTTATTTTTTTCGAATGAAACTTAAACTAATGCACGAACTGGAAATAAGACTAAAGTAAAGGACAGAAACAACCTGGTTTTATGAGCTTAAGCTCTGATACCAATATGATACAAGCTTTGAATCAAGACCGTAACACTCACGGTTGGTTGGAGAAGATTAGGCGAGAAACTCGTCCTTAGGCTTCTGCATAGGGGCTTTCTAGTGGATATTGGATGGTGGGGTGAACTGAACCACACGAGAAGTGATGAACCTTGTGATAAATCACAACTTAGAAGATAGGAGGGCTGGTCTCAATTAGGGTTCTAAGCGATAGAGTTTTAGGAGAAAAACTCATAGGAAAAAGTGCTCTATTTATTAATAATCAAAAGTTGTCGAACTACAATGCTGAAGGAGCCTTATTAATATGCTCGGTAGCCTTGACCTTTTAAGGTCGACCCAAAATAAAAATAGAAAAATTACAAAAGTGCATAAGGAAAATTACAAAAAGAAAATAACCAAAAAAGACAACTACCTAAATTGTTCTTGACTCAAAAAATGGAAAACTACTAATTCCTACCCTGCAAATAGAAAATACAAGTATATAATTGAAAATTTACCTTTCTTACCTTTCGCCCAAGAAATAGAAGGTGTCCGACCTTGTGGCATGCATGCGCCTAACTCATAGTCTTCAACTTGGAGTAGGGTTATGAAATGTTGGGCCTTGACCTCTTTTGCCACGAAAGCCCAAGTCTCTCGAGTCCTTTGCAATGTTGAGAAGCCCTCAGAGTCTTCCTTGTACTCTTGGTCCAATGCTACTTGTCGTTGGTGTTTTAGGAGCTTGTCTACCCACAAGTTGAACTTGTGGAAGAGTGCCTTGTTCTGCTTCTTGTCATGGCTCTTGGTGGCACCACTGGTGTAGAGATTTCATCCAAGTTCATGCCTTGAAGCAGGTAGCTGAGTGACCCGAGTCTTCTTGTGTAGAGGTGAAAATGGTGGTGCAATCGCGTGAACCGGTTGGATTGTGCGTGGAGCTAGCCGAGTTGGGATCGGAGCCGGCCAGATTGAATTGTGAGCTGCCTGCGTCACAAGTTGGGCCAGCGGTGTCATTCACGTCGCCGCCGGTTGGGCCGGAGGTTTGGGCCTCTCCGCCGGAAAAGTTGGTCGGCCCGGCCCGACTGATCATAGGGCCAGCAGTACCGTTTAGCCCGGCAGATGCGCCAAATAGCCCAGCTGTCTCGGGCAAGCCTACTGGTCAGCCATTTTGGTCTTCTGGTCGGCCAGACGATCTGATGTCCTCATCACCCCCCCCCCCCACCCCGAGCTCCTGAGCTCCCGCATAGCCATTGGTCAACCTTACCGCATGTGCGCTTTATTGCCACGACCCCACATAGCCCTCGGTCCGTACTCGCATGTTCTCCAGCCCAAACTCCTGGGCTGCCACGTGCTTCTTGGCCCATGTGCTTCTTGGTTCGAGCTTCTTCATCGCCCCTGTGTTCCCCTCGAGTTAGGCTCCTTTCTAAATTTCATGAACCTGTGCTCCTTGGGTCCGTGTTCCCAAACTCGTCTTTATTTTCTTTCTCGCTTTATTTCCTCTTCGAAATGACACTACGTAATCTGTTTGGTACTCACTTGCAATCTTCTTTTCAAACTCCAGTATACGCAATCTTCAAGCCTCTCGAATTATTGATTGGTCGGTTGAGGTCGTCGTCCCCTCTTAAACCGATTCTCGCAGGTTCACTCCTTCTAGGTATTGATGTGCATACGAGGTCTACTTCCGAGCGTGTGGATTATTTTTCCGACTTCCTGAAATTCTCGTTCATCTAATGAATGAACTTGTACTCGCATTACCATAATTGTGCCCCAATTTTATTCGGACCGTGATTGGTCTGCAGACGCTTGTCGAGGAGCAGGAGTTTTTCTTCATGTTCCCGTTACCGCCTGGCTATCAGATATGAAAGAGAACTCCAGCTTTATGGATACCTTTTATTTAATCCCAACTGGTTCCGTGGAATACTTTCCGACCTTCTTGACAAATACGAGAAGTGGCGGAGCACGCTTTTTTATTTTCTGATAAGTGAATCTACTTATAGTGGCCTTTCTTATTTGGCACAACTAACTGGTCGCAACGAACCGGTATAGTTGAGGTTATTTTGTTTGCCGGCTTACTAGTATTATTGTTTTCATGTGACACTCCTTTTGCTTTTGTAGTTCTACTGAAGAAAGCTCCTTCAGGTGATGATATCGAGACTATTTTATGGGTTTTACTCATTGGAATTCCTTTTCGCGGAGCCATATCTATAATTCTTTGCTCGGATTCCATGATCAGGTCTTTCACATGGTTCAAGATTCCGAGCTTCCTCACACCCTTTATTGAGGTTTACCCTCATGCGCTCGTTAGTTTTCCGTTTATGTTTTGTATGGCTTCGTATTAGCTTCTTTACCTCACTGCAGGTTTTCTCCCCGTCTCCTCTTGGCCCACATTATCAGTCTTGGTTATCGTGCTGAATGAAAGGCTCATCGTGCTGCTGAGAAGGCTGTTACACAAGAAGTCGGTGATTGTTCCTAACCTTCTTGCTCTTTTGATTCTCAAGACTTGCCTTGCGGCTCTTCCCGCAATTCATGGGATCTATCTCGGGAGGCCGTTGCTAATGGTTGGGCTCCAGTGTGCTCCTCTGATCAGCCTTCCTCGGGTCAAACCAAGCAAGTGGTTGTCATCGGGGAGAGTTCTCGAGTTTTGCCTACTGGTGACGAGGTCACGAGTTCCCGTGGTAACAAACGAAAACAATGCCGTTCTGATCGTTAAGAACTTGGAACGGTTCCAAGAGGTTGAAATGCTTCTTTAATTTTGAGTATAATTCCGACATCAACATTGTTCACGATTCTGATTTCACGGCCCACCTCACTCAATAATTCAGGAAACCCGGATGTTACCGATTAAACCATTTGTTAATTTTATAATAATTTTTAATTTTAATTAATTTTTTTTTAAAAAATAATTTGTTTGTGTTCGCAAATTGGTTACAAATATTTGTGACCAATTTTGTGTCCAAATTGCGACCACATGTATTTTTCTAGCACATGTAGTCGCTATTTGGCCGCAACTCTGCGAGAATAACGATTACTAATCCTGGTCGCAAGTTGGTCGCATTTTGGTCATAGTTTGATTGTACATTGCGATCAATATGTGAGTACGTGTTTTAGTCCCAAAAGTGCAACCAATTTGCGGCAACATGCATGTAGTCGCAAATTGGTCACAAAAACGTGGGATTGAAGTTGTAATATTTGCGACCACAAATGTGGTCACAAATTGGAGTGGCAAAATGATTGTTTTCTTGTAGGGCGAATTCCGGTGTGTGCCCCCGAGCTACTGGCTCACGTCTAGCTTCGAGCTCGCGTGACCAAAATGATACAAGCCTTGATTCAAGGATGTATGCGCGTGGGCTCTTTGGAGAAGTTTATGTGAGAAACTCGACCTTAGACTTCTTGGATAGGAGTTTTTGGGTTGGTATTCGATGGAAAGGTGAAGTGAACCACACGAGGGATGATGAACCTCGTGATAAATCACAAACTTAGAGCTAGAAGGGCTGGTCTCAACTAGGTTCTAAGCGCACAAGATTCTTAGAGAGAAAACTTGTTGGAAGAAAGTTCTACTTTATTAATATCAAAAAGGTTGTCGAACTACAATGCTGGAAAGAGCCTTATTAATATGCTCGACAGCTTGACCTTCTAGGGTCGACTCAAATAAAGAAAAGGAAAGTTTACAAAAGTGCACAAATGGAAAAAGATACAAAAGTCTATAACCGAAAAGGACCTATTCCTAAAATGTTCTTGACTCAAAAATGTAAAGAATCTAGATCCTACCCTGCAAAACAGAAAGAGGCATATATTCGAATTGAAACTTAACTTAACTTACCNGTACTGGCCCACACTGAATGGCACAGTGACTTGCTCATGAATCTTGAGCTCCACTTTGTCATCAAGCCATCTCAGTCTATATGGTCGAGGATGCCGTGTCCTCCTAGACCTAGCTTATCCACCATATACGCACTAGCAACGTTAGTGCAAGAACCACCATCTATGATGAGGTTACATACCTTTCCTTTGATGGTGCAACGGCTGTGGAAGATGTTCTCCCTTTGGATGGTCTCTGAAGGATCCACCATTGCACTGAGGATACGACTAGTGACCAGCACTTCCCCCACATCAGGGTACTCAATGTCACCGTACTCTCCTTCTGGTTCATTGTCCTCTTCATCTTGGGACTCATATTCTCCTGCCTCCATAATCAGCATGACTCGGTTGTTTGGGCACTCCCTTGAGATGTGTCCACGTCCCCTGCACTTGAAACAAGTTATGTCACGTGATCTTTTAGGGTTAGAAGACTTACCAGGCTCTCTCTGGTCACGGGTGGGTTCAGGAGGCTTGCTCTTGAACCTTGACTCGATCTCTACGCCTTTGCCTTTGTCTATGGTCTTAGGCATGTTGTTTGGTGCCCAAGGTGTCTTAGGCTTGCTGCGGATGTCTTGGCTCTTACGTTTGATGTGCTGTTCAGCTTGCACAGATAGGTGGAACAAGTCCTTGAAGTTGTTGTAGATTTGCCTTTCCACCTTGCAGCTGATCCTTTCTTGGAGTCCATCCAAGAATTGCGCCATCAATGCTTCTTCATCATCATTGAGCTCCAATCTGTTCCTTAACCTCTCTAACTCTTCATAGTACTCCTCTACTGATCTGGTACCCTGCTTAAGAGTACGAAAACGTCGTTGCAAATCCCTATGAAAGTAAGGTGGAACATACCTTTGTCGCATGAGGTCTTTCATGTCGACCCATGAGTCTACGGGTCTCATTCTCTTCCTCCTTCTGTCAGATACCTCACGATCCCACCAGATGAGGGCATTGTCCGTGAGTTGTGCTACTGCCATTGAGACTCTCCTAGGTCCTGGTTGGTTGTAGTGATCAAAGATATGATCCATTCCTTCTCCCAATCTAGGTAAGCCTCGGGGCCTCGGGGTCTACTTTTCCTGCAAAACTTGGAGAAGTTAGTTTAACATCAGGATGAATTACCCGGTTGTAGGTGTGTTCATCTCCATCCTCATGACGTCTAGGAGGCATTCTTGGTCTCTGGTGAAGACCATATGGCTCAAAGCCACCATCTTCTGCCTCTGGTTGCCGTGGAGGTCCTCTCGGCCTATGGTGATAGTTATGAGGTTGCGTGTCCTCATCTCCATCTGGCTGGGGTTCCTCCTGTTCTTGCCGTGTCCTAAGGTACTCAGGACCCTCAGGACGATCTGGCTCAGCTCTCACGTGCCTTATGGCCTGGAATCTTACTGGTCTCTCCACGCGCTCCAACCTCTCGCCTATGGATGTGAGTTGTGTTTGGAGTGTGGTGAACATGGCCATCATGGCTTCGGTTGCTTCTCTATTTTTTTTCTGCCATTGTGTGCTACAAAGAAAGAAGACAAGTTAGGATGCTCCTAAATTATTAGGAGGGTTTTATTTTTATAAGGATTCGAAAATTTTGCAAAAAGGAAAAAATCTGAGAATTGGAAAATCAAAGATATGAAGTTTTGAGAAAAAAGAAACTTTCTTGACAACTTGTGCTAGCTGTCCAATTCGAATTCTTTTAGTATTCTTTCTATTTTCTTTTTATTTTTCTTTTAATTTAACTTAAAAATAAAGGAAATATGATTTAAACAAAAAGGAAAACGTGAATGCAATGCAAAAGTGAATCTAAACCCTAGTGATACACGTAGAAGGCTAGATGCACTCGGTTTGGAGTTTGATGTTATTTTTTTGATTTTTCTTGAATGCGGCTTAAACTAATGCAAGAACTAAAAACAAAACAAGCAAAAGGATAGAAACAACCTGGTTTAGGAGCTTTAAGCTCTGATACCAAAATGATACAAGCCTTGATTCAAGGATGTATGCGCGTGGGCTGTTTGTAGAAGATTAGGTGAGAAACTCAACCTTAGGCTTCTGGATAGGGGTTTTCTGGTTGGTAAACGATGGAAGGGTGAAGTGAACCACACGAGGGGTGATGAACCTCGTGATAAATCACAAACTTAGAGCTAGGAGGGCTGGTCTCAACTAGGTTCTAAGCGCACAAGTCTCTCTTGAGAGAAAGCTCGTAGGGAAAAAGTTCTACTTTATTAATAATCAAAAAGGTTGTCGAACTACAATGCTGGAAGGAGCCTTATTAATATGCTCGACAGCTTGACCTACTAGGGTCGACTCAAATAAGAAAAAGGAAAGTTTACAAAAGTGCACAAAAGGAAAAGATACAAAAGTGTATAACCGAAAAAGGACCTATTCCTAAAATGTTCTTGACTCAAAAATGTAAAGCAACTAGATCCTACCCTGCAAAACAGAAAGAGGCATATATTCGAATGTAAACTTACCTTAACTCACCTCACGGCCAAGAAATGGAAGGTGGCCGTCCTTGTGGCATGCACGCGCCTTGCTCCTAGTCTTCGACTTGGAGTAGGGTTAAATATCTTTGGGCCCTGACCTCTCTTGCCACTAAAGCCCAAGTCTCTGATGTTCCTTGTGTTGTTGAGAAGCCTTTGGACTCTAATTTGCTCTTCTGGCCCATTGTCCTTAGCTGCTCTTCCTCTAGAAGCTTGTCGACCCATAAGCTGAATTTGTGGAAGAGTGCTCTTGATCTGCTTCTTGTCATTGCTCCTGGAGGTACCACTGGTGTAGATACTTCCTCTAAGTGCATGTCCTGGAGCTGGTAGCTCATTTGGTCCGAGTCCTCTTGTGTAGAAGTGGAAGTGTGCGTGTACTCGGCTGGATGGCCTGTACCGGCTGGATTGTGCGCGGTACTGGCCGGAATGACTTCAGGACCGGCCAAGTTGATCCCGGAGTCGGCGGTGTCATCAGGGGGACCGGCGGTGTCATTCACGTCCCCACCAAGTGTGCCGGAAGCTTGGGCCTCTCCGCCGGCGATGTTGACCGGTCTGGTCCTATAGGTCGAGGGTCCGGCGGTACTGTCTGGTCCGGCAGGCACGCCAGATGGTCCTGCTGTCTCGGGCAAGCTTCCTGGTCGGCCAGTCTGGTCTCCTGGCTGGATGTACGACCTGATGTCCTCATCAGCAAGGAACATACTTTTCTTTGCACGCCATACGTGGTACTTTTGGCAGTCCTTCTTCATATGTCCAGCTTTCTTACAAAAGAAGCATGTATCTTCAACCTTAGTGTGCTTCTTTTGCGTTGGACCTTTAGCAACATCATTCTTAACATCTTCCATTTTTCTTTTTTTGCCCTAACCCTTAGAGGTGTTAACCATATGAGCATTTTCAAACTTTTCTTGTTTCATCCTATCTTTCTCTTGCACTAAATATGAAATAAGCTCATTAAGAGACCATTTCTCCTTCTGTGTGTTGTAACTGGATTTCAATTAATTGAAACTAGGAGGAAGAGAGTTCAAGAAAAAAAATATGAGCATTTCTTCTGGAAGCTCAATCTTGAGTGTCATAAGTTTTGAAACAATATTAGAAAATTCCAAAATGTACTCCTTTATGTTTCCTTTGTCGTGAGACCTCATGGTACTAAAGCGATACAGAAGCATACTTATTTATTCCTTATCGCTTTTTGCAAAACGCAAGTCTATTTCATCAAAAAAATGTTTGAGATCTTAGATTTCAAAAATAAGTTTAAAAAGGTTATTGCATTTATAGGCAAATTTTAGGTTATTTTTGCAACTTCTCCGTAAATTATTTTTTATGTAATATTTGTATTAAGATGGTGTGATGATACGACACATCACCGTGACACATTTGTAACTCACACATAAAGATAAAAAATTTTTTATTAAAATGTTTTTTAATTAATATATTAGAGATGATGAATTTTAATCTTAATAATTTTTCTCAATTAATAAATATCATAAAGAGTCAAATCTTCCAATATCTTAGTAACAGAATTTAGCAAACTTTCAAAGATTTGACTTTTTATGATATTTATTAAGTGCAACTAAAATTAGTAACTAACAAAATTAGTTGCAATATTTCTAAGCATTCAAAATTAGGTTGCAATCTTTATGATACTTATTAATTTCAAAGCATTCAAAATTAATTGCAATAAAATTAAGATACTAAAGTTATTACAAGTAAGTAATAATATCTTATTAATTGGGAAACTAATAACATTTTATTTTGATAACAGTTATAAAATAAATGATTGGATAACATATGATTTTCTTATATTTCTAAATCAATTAAACTTTATAAATCTGAAAATCCGACCTAAATTAGTTTTATTTTAATTTGGTTTTTAACTAAAAATTTGGGATATAACTATTGATATAAACAAGTAAATTTCATATATAAATTTTTCAAAATTTATCTATTTTTTCAGTAGAGATGTTTAATGTCTTCGATGAACTATAAAAGGCAAATGAATAAATTTGGAAAATCCAGAAGAGAATAGAATTTCATTACAGGTATTATATCCACTAAGATGGAAAACAATCGAAATCTATATAGCAAGTCCATCAGACATACATAGTACTATTTTCTGAATAATTTACAAAAGGAAATATATAGATTTATTCAAAAAACACAAATATTGCTTTGTGGGTGAAGTTAAAGCACTTTACCAATCTAAATGGTAGTAAAATATTTCGTATATATATATATTACCATTTTAATATGGTTTGATGGCACAATATAGAATAACAAGAGAATAAGACTCCTACACAAGATCGACATTTAAGACATGAAATCACACACACCTCTCATCTTCATAATCATCCTCTCTCTCTTTGCCTCAGATCAATGTATGTAGACATTAATTTTCTCATATAATGATGAGGCCTTGTTTCTTTAATTTGTATAGTGGCTAATATTTCTGGGTGATGTGTGGTTTTTGAAATGTGAAGGTGCGAGGATAGGTGGTAGAGAAATAGAGACATCAGAGAAAATAATAGTACCATCAGTACTGTGTTTTCATACAACATGTACCGGTCTTTTTGTAAAAAATTGTTGGTGTTGTCTGACACCAAACACTCCTTGCTGGAAAACCAAAGCCGCCTGCGAATCTCAGTGTCCTAAACCTCCGATAAATTAATTAATATACACCTATGGAAAATTATCTATTTCATATCCAAAATATATTTGGATGTACAAAAACAGATATGAATTATATTTAAATTTAAATTTTATACCCAAAATTCATATAATATATCAATTTATACTGTCGTCGTAAAGAAGTTAAAATTCCATTAACGAATATTGATGTGGAATTCATATGACGATTATGTGGCACAAGTTTAACTCCACCACGAATTAAGTATTGTAAAAACAACATCATTTTTGAAAGTGAATCAATATATCACGCTTAAAGTTAAAAATCCACTAGTTTTAAATTCAACATAGCTACGACGTATGAATAATATTAAAATATAGATGCAAACGTAACCATAAAAAACAGAATAACATGAGAATTATTAAAGAGATAAAAATTGTCATGAGCTCGTGTGGAGTATTGTTTATCAAGTGGAGCTCACGAAAAATCATTGCAAAAATTGGATGAAAATCATATTTACGATTGCATGACATGTATTACTGGTTGCGCACACCATCACTAATGCAACGGCTCTCATCAGAACTCCGTAGTTAAACAGCCTTGGATGAGAGAAGTACTGGGATGGGTGATCTTCTGGGATGTCCTCGTGTTGCACCCCTTCTTTTATTCACTTTTTTTATGTGTCTATCGCAAAATGTAGTATTTTTAAAAATACCATAATTTTTGCAATGTGATGAACTACACACCTAACAATACAGTTTTGGAAATAACTATCAAAGAATCTGAAATGTCAAAGGTACGAAGACCTAGAAGGGTTGTTTTCGACCACAAATTTTGAGGTTTAGACGCTCTTTCGAATATTTTTCTCAGGCAGAAGCAATCACGAACTCAAAACCATAATATTGGCCGTTTCAAATTCATTGCATCGCTGATCCAAAATTTTTCAACCAACTAAATGAAGCCAATACATCTTGTGGAGCCTTCTTTATCAAGTGGAACTCATGAAGAATCATTGAAAAAGGTGGATGAAGAGCATATATATGATTAAATGGGATATATTACCTGGTGCGATCACACAAGCACGAACACACCTTATCCCATCAGAACTCTCCAGTTTAACGTGGTTGGGCCAGGTAGTAGTAGGATGGATGACCTCCTTGGAAGTCCTCGTGTTGCACACCTTCTTTTCTTCACTCTATTTTTTATGTGTCTATCACAACCTCCCACATTTTTGATATGCGATAATTTTTGCACCGTTATGAAGCACACGGCCGAAAATACCAATCCCATTACGGCTTCGATCCTAAATTTTGATGTTTAGCCGCTCTTTCGGATGTTTTTCTCTAGCCATAGTAATCATGACCTCAAAACCATATAATCGGCCATCTCAAACTCATCACATCCCCGATCCAAAACCTTTTCATCAATCTAGGTGAGGCCCACAACTCTCTTTATCGACTGGAGCTCACGAGGAATCATTGCAAAAAGTGGATGAAGAGCATAGGTAGGATTGCATGACATGTATTACCGGGTGTGATCATACCACCACTAATGCATCGGCTCCCATCAAAACTACGTAGTTACACGGGCTTGGGCGAGGGAAGTACTGGTATGGTTTACCTCCTGGGAAGTCTTCGTGTTGCACTCCTTCTTTTAATCACTCGTTTTTAAGTGTCTATCACAAAACCTCATATTTTCGAAATGCTATAACTTTTCCACCGCGATGAAAGACACAGCCGAAAATACCCTTCTGGAGAGCTCTCCCTAAGATCTCTGACGTGTCAATTCTATAAAGATCCGTTAGGGCTGTTTTTGACCCAAAATTTTGATGTTTAGACACTTTTTCGGACATTTTTCTCGGGCCTTCTCGGGCCAAAACAATCATGACCTCAAAACTGTATTATTGGCCATCTCAAACTCATCGCATCACCATTCCAAAATTTTTTTACCATCTAGATGAGGTCCATAGCTCATGTGGAGCCTTCTTTACCAAGTGGAGCACACGAAAAATCATTGCAAAAAGTGGACGAAGAGCTTATGTAGGATTGCATGACATATATTTCCGAGTGCGTTCATACCACCACTAATGCACCGGCTCCCATCAAAAATCTGTAGTTTCAAGGGCATGAGCGAGGGAAGTACTGGGATGGGTGACCTCCTGGGAAGTCTTCGTGTTGTACCCCTTCTTTTATTCACTCGACTTTTTTTGTGTCTTCACAAAACCTCGTATATTTGAAATACTATAACTTTTGTACTGCGATGAACTATACAACCAATAGTACCATTTTGGAAAGCTCCCCCTAAGATATCTGACCTGTCAATTTTTCAAAGACCTATAAGGGTTGTTTTCGACCCAAAATTTTGATGTTTAGACGTTCTTTCGAATGTTTTTCTCAGGCAGAATCAATCCCAACCTCCAAACAGTAATATTGGCATCTCAAACTCATCGCATCGCTGATCCAAAACTTTTTAACCATCTAGAGGAGGCCGACAAATTGTGTGGATCCTTCTTTATCGAGTGGAGCTGATGAAAAATCATTACAAAAAGTGGATGAACAGAATATATACCAACACTAATGAAACGGATCCCATCAGAACTCTATAGTTAAACGTGGTTGGGCCTAGGTAGTACTAAGATAGGTGACTCCTGGGAAGCCCTCGTGTTGCACTCCTTTAGTTATTCACTCGATATTTTATGTGTCTATCACAAAATCCTGTATTTTCGAAATGCTATAACTTTTGCACCGCGATGTCTACACGGCCGACATTACTATTTCTAAAAACTCTTCCAGAGTTCTTTGACATGTCAATGGTACGAAGATCGAGTAGGGCGGTTTTTGACCCCAAATTTTGATGTTTCGGCGATCTTTCAGATGTTTTTCTCGAGCCAAAGCAATTACGGATTATAAACCATATTATCGGCCATCTCAAACTCATCCCATCACTGATCCAAAAACTTTTCAACCATCAAGGTGAGGCTAGAAACTCGTGTGGAGCCTTCTTTATCGAGTGGAGCTCATGAAGAATCATTGCAAAAAGTGGATGAAGAGCATATGCACGATTGCATGACATGTACTAATGGGTGGGATCATACCATCACTAATGCACTTGCTCACATCAAAACTCTTTATTAAAACAGGCTTTGACGAGGGAAGTACTGGGATGGATGACCTCTTGAGAAATTCTCATGTTGCACCGCTTCTTTTATTCACTCGATTTTTATGTATCTATCGGAAAACCCCATTTTTTAAATGTGATAAATTTTTCACCGCTATGAATACACGGGCGACAATACCAATCCAGAAACCTCTCTCAGAGATATCTGATGTCTCAATGGTACAAAGTCCCATCAGGGAAATTTTCAACCCCAAATTTTGATGTTTAGTCCCTCTTTCGGACATTTTTATGTGGCCGTAACAATCACAACCTCAAAACCATATAATCGGCTGTCTCAAACTAATCGCATCCCCAATCCAAACCTTTTCATCTATCTAGGTGAGGTCTACAGCTTGTGTGGAGCGTTCTTTATCGAGTGGAGCTCACGAAGAATAATTGCAAAAAGTGGATGAAGAGCTTATGTAGGATTGCATGACATGTATTACTAGGTGCTGTCATACACCAACTAATGTACCGGCTCCCATCAAAACTCCGTAGTTACAGGGGCTTGAGCGAGGGAAGTACTGGGATGGGTGACCTCCTGAGAAGTCCTCGTGTTGCACCCCTTTTTTTATTCACTCGATTTTTTCTGTGTTCCAAAATACCGTATTTTCGAAATGCTATAACCTTTGCACTGCGATGAACTAAACAGCCGAAAATAAGATTTCGTAAATCATTCTAAAATATCTCTGACATGTAAATGGTCAAAGGCCAATTTGGGCGGTATTGGACCCAAAATTTTGATGTTTATATGCTCTTTCGAACGTTTTTCTCAGATGGAAGCAATCACTACTTCAAAATCGTATTATTGCCTTCTTAAACCTAGATGATGCCCACACATCGTGTGGCAGCTTATTGATCAAGTCGAGCTCACGAAGAATCATTGCAAAAAGTGGATGACGAGCATATATATGATCGCATGACATGTTAGTACTATGGGGTGCGATTGTACCAGCACTATTGCATCGGATCCCATCAGAACTTTAAAGTTAAATGTGCTTGGGCAAGGGTAGTCCTGGGATAGGGGACCTCCTGGGAAGTCCTCCGGTTGCACCCCTTTTATATTCACTCGATTTTATGTATCTATCGCATAATCCCGTATTTTCGAAATGATATAACTTTTGCACCGCTTTGAACTAGCTGATAATACCATTTTGGAAATCTCCCCCAGAGATCCCTGACGTGTCAATGTTACAAAGCTTCTTTATGGCTGTTTTTGACCCCAAATTTGGATATTTAGATGCTCTTGCAGAGCTTTTTCTAGGGCCAGAACAATTTCGACCTCAAAACCGTAATATTGGCCATCTCAAACTCATCACATCGCCGATCAAAAAACTATTCAACCATCTAGGTGAAGCCACAGCTCGTGTGAATCCTTCCTAATCGAGTGGAGCTGACGAAGAATTATTGCAAAAATTGGATAAGGAGAATATGTACGATTGCATGACACGTACTACCGGGTGCCAGTATAACAACACTAATGCACCGGATCTCATCAGAAATTGTTAGTTAAACGGGCTTTGACAGAGGAAGTAATGGGATAGGTGACCTCGTGAGAAGTGTTCGTGTTGCACCCCTTATTTTATTCACTAGATTTTTTATGTGTCTATCGCAAAACGCTATATTTTCGAAATGACATAACTTTTGCACCGCTATCAACTACACAGCCGAAAATATCATTTTGGAAATCACTCTCAAAGATCTCTTACATGTCAGTGGTACGAAGAACCAGAAGGGCTGTTCTCGACCCAAACATTTGATGTTTAGAAGCTATTTCAAACATTTTTCTCAGGCAGAAGCATTGACGACCTTAAAAGCTTATTATTGGCATCTAAAACTCATCCATTGTCGATCCAAAACTTTTCAACCATCGAGATTAGGCCCAAACATCGTGTGGAACCTTATTTATCGAGTGGAGCTCTCAAAGAATCAATGCAAAAAGTGGATGAAGACCATATATACGATTGTACGACATGTACTACCGGGTGGGAGCATACCAACACTAATGCACCGGATCCAATCATAACTCTACATTTAAACATAGTTGGGCCAGGGTAGTACTGATATAGGTGACCTCCTAGGAAGTCCTTGTGTTGCACCCTTTATTCACTCGATTTTTTATGTATCTATCGCAGAACCCCGCATTTTCTAATTGTTATAAGTTCTGCACCACGATGAACTACACAACCAATAATACCACTTCAGAAAGCTCCCCTAGAGATCTCTGACCTGTCAATGTTACTAAGATCCATTAGGGCTGTTTTTGACACTATGATTTGATGTTTAGACGCTCTTTCAGACGTTGTTCTCAAACGGAAACAATTACGACTTTAAAACCGTATTATTAGCGGTCTCATACTCAATGCATCGTCGATCCAAAACTTTTCAACAATCCAAATTAGGTCCACACATCGTGTGGAGCTTTCTTTATGGAATGGAGCTCACGTAGAATCGTTGCAAAAAGTTGATGAAGAGCATATATATGATCACATGTCATGTACTATGGGGTGTGATCGTACCAGCACTAATGCACCGGATCCCATCAGAACTCCAAAGTTAAATCGGCTTGGGCAAGGATAGTACTGGAATAGGCGACCTCTTTGGAAGTCCTCTTGTTGCACCCCTTCTTTTATTCACTCGATTTTGATGTGTCTATCGCAAAACGCCGTATTTTTGAGATGCTATAACTTTCGCAGCGCGATCAATTACACTGCCGACAATACCATTTTGGAATGATATCCCAGAATTCTCTAATGTGTCAATGGTACAATGACCCATTTGCACTTTTTTTGACATCAAATGTTGATGTTTAGACACTCTTTCAGACGTTTTTCTTAGGCCGGAGGACTAACGACCAAATAACCGTTCTATCGGCTGTCTCAAACTCATCGCATCACCGATCTAAAACATATAAACCATCTAGATGAGGCCCACAAATAGTGTGGTGCCCTCTTTACCGACAATACAATTTCGGAAAGCTCTCTCAGATATCTCTGATGTGTCAATGGTATGAAGACCCATTAGGGCTGTTTTCGACCTCAAGTTTTGATGTTTAAACGCTCTTTCGGACGTTTTTCTCAGCCCAAATATGTCACGAACACAAAACCATATTATCGGCTGTCTCAAATTTATCACATCGCCAATCGAAAACTTTTCAACCATCTATTTGAGGCCCACACATCATGTGGAATCTTCTTTATCGGGTGGAGCTCACGAAGAATCATTGCGAAATGTGAATAAAGAGCATATATACGAGTGCATGACATGTACTATCGGGTGCGATCATAACAACACTAATGCACCGGATCTCATGAGAAATTAAAAGTTAAGCATGATTGGGCAAGGGTAGTCTTGGGAGAGGTGACGTTCTAGGAAGTTCTCGTGTTACACCCCTTCTTTTATTCCCTCGACATTTTATGTGTCTATCGCAAAAAGTCGTATTTTTGAAGTGCTATAACTTTTGCACCACGATGAACTACACTACTGTTCTCGACCCCAAATTTTTATGTTTAGACGCTCTTTCAGACGTTTTCTTGGGCGGAAGCAATCACGACCTCAAAACCGTATTATTGGCCATCTCAAACTCATCGCATCGCCGATCCAAAAACTTTTCAACCATCTAGATGATTCCCACACATCGTTTTGAGCCTTCTATATTGAGTGGAGCTCACGAAGAATAATTGCAAAAAGTGGATGAAGAGCATATATACGATTGTACTACCTGGTTCAATCGTACCAGCACTAATGCACTGACTCCCATCAGAAGTCCATAGTGAAACAAGGTTGACTGAGGGAAACACTGCGATGGGTGACCACCTGGGAAGTTCTCATGTTGCACCCCTTCTTTTATTCAACAATTTGATGTCTCTATTGCAAAATGCCGTAGTTTCGAAATACCATAACTTTTGCACCGCGATTAACTACACAACCAACATTACCATTTCAGTAATCATTCTCAAAGATCTCTGGCATATAAGGGGTACGAAGACCAAGTGGGGCGGTATTCACGTCCAAATTTTGATGTTTAGATGCTTTTTCCAACATTTTTCTTGGATGGAAGCAATCACGACCTCCAAACCGTATTATTGTCCGTCCAAAATTTTTCAACCATCTAGATGAGACCCACACATCTTGTGGAAGCTTCTTTATGGAGTGGCACCCATGAAGAATCATTGCAAAAAGTGGATGTAGAGCACATATATGATTGCATGACATGTACTACCAGGTGTTATCATACCAGCACTAATGCATCGGTTCACATCAAAACTCTACAGTTAAACGTCCTTGGGTGAGGGTAGTCCTGGGATAGGTGACTTCCAGGGAAGTTCTTGTGTTGCATGCCTTCTTTTATACACTCGATATTTTATTTTTCTATCGCATAACCCAGTACTTTCAAAATACCATAACTTTTTCACCGCGATAAACTACATAGCCGGCAATACCATTTCAGAAAGCCCTCCCAAAATTCTCTAACGTGTCAATGGTACAAAGACCCATTAGGACTGGCCCCAAATTTTGATTTTTACACGCTCTTTCGAATATTTTTCTCGGGTCAAAGCAATCACGACTTCAAAACCATATTATAGACTGGCCCCAAATTTTGATTTTTACACGCTCTTTCGAATATTTTTCTCGGGTCAAAGCAATCACGACATCAAAACCATATTATAGACTGGCCCCAAATTTTGATTTTTACACGCTCTTTCGAATATTTTTCTCGGGTCAAAGCAATCACGACATCAAAACCATATTATAGACTGGCCCCAAATTTTGATTTTTACACGCTCTTTCGAATATTTTTCTCGGGTCAAAGCAACACGACTTCAAAACCATATTATAGGCTGTCAATCACGACCTCAATCTTATCACATCGCAGATCCAAAACTTTTCAACAAGCTAGATGAGGCCCACACATTGTGTGGAGCCTTCGTTATCGAGTGGAGCCCATGAAGAAATATTGCAAAAAGTGGATGAAAAGCATATATACGTTTTTATGATGTGTACTACCGAGTGCGAGCATACCAAAACTAATCCACAGGTTCCCATAAGAATTCCGCAGTTAACCATGGTTGAGAGAGGGTCGTACTGGGATAGGCAAGAAAGTCCTCGTGTTGCACCCCATCTTTTATTCACTCACTTTTTATGTGTCTATCGCAAAATCCCATATTTTTGAAATGGTACAACTTTTACACAGCGATGAACTACACGTATGAGAATACCATTTTGAAAGCTCTCTAAGATATCTATGACGTGGAAAGTTAACGAAGACCCATTAGGGCTGTTCTCAAAACGAAATTTTTATTTTTAGACACTCTTTCGGATGTTTGTGTCGAGCCGAAGCAATCATGACCTCAAACCCATATTACCGGCCATCTCAAACTCATCACATCCTCAATCCAAAAACTTTTTAACCATATAGGTGGGCCCAAAGCTCATGTGGAGCATCCTTGATTGAGTGGAGCTCACGATGAATCATTGAAAAAAGTGGATGAAGAGCATATGTGCGATTGCATGACACGTATTCCGGGTCCAATCATACCTGCACTAATGCACCGGCTGCCATCAGAACTCCATAGTTATACGGGCTTGGGCAAGGGAAGTATTCGGATGGGTAACCTCGTGGGAAGACCTTGTGTTGCACCACTTCTTTTATTCACTCGATTTTATTCTGTCTATCACAAAATGATGTATTTTTGAAATGCCATAACTTTTGCACCGTGATGAACTACACGGTCGACAATACCATTTCCGAAAGCAATCTCAGAGATCTCTGAAAAAACCATTTTGGAAGTTTTTCTCAGGCGAAAGCAATCATGACCTCAAAACTGTATTATTGGCCTCTAAAATTCATAGCATCGCCGATCCAAAAATTTTCAACCATCTATATGAGGCCCGCACATCGTGCGGAGCCTCCTATATTCATTGGTGCTCATGAAGAATCATTTCAAAAAGTGGATGAAGAGCATATATACGAATGCATGACATGTACTACCGTGTGCGATCATACCAGCACTAATGCACCAGATCCCATAAGAACTCAGAAGTTAAATGTGCTTGGGAGAGGGTAATCCCTGGGAAATCCTCGTGTTAAATCCCTTTTATTCACTCGATATTTTATGTATCCATTACAACACGTTGTATTTCCGAAATGCTTTAGCTTTTGCACCACGATGATCTACACAGCCGACAATATAATTTTCAGAAGCTCTCTCAAAGTCCTCTGATGTGTCAATGTACGAAGACCCATTGGGGCTATTTTTGACTGCAGATTTTTATGTTTAGACGCTCTTTTAGATTTTTCTTAGCCAGAAGAAATTACAACCTCAAGACCGTAATATCGGCTATTTTAAACTCATCACATCGCCAATCCAAAACTTTTCAGCCATCTAGATGAACCCCACACAGCGTGTGGAGCCTGCTTTATGGAGTGGAGCTCACGAAAAATCATTGCAAAAAGTGGATAAAGAGCATATATACGATTGCATGACATGTTCTACCGGGTGTTATCATACCAGTATTAATGCATCGAATAACATCAAAAATCAGTTAAACGTGCTTAAGCGAGGGTAGTACTGGGATAGGTAACCTCCTGGGAAGTTCTCTGTTGCACCCCTTCTTTTATCACTTGATTTCTTATGTGTCGATCGCAAAACTCCGTATTTTTTTAAATGCCATAACTTTTGCGCCACGATGAACTGCACAACCGACAATACAATTTCGGAAAGCTGTCTCAGAGATCTCTTACGCATCAATTGTACGAAGACCCATTAAGGCTCTTTTCGACCCCAAATTTTGATGTTTAGGTGCTTTTTCGGACGTTTCTCTCGGCCAAAATAAATCATGACCTCAAGACCGTCTTATCGGCTATCCAAAACTCAATGCATCGCCGATCCACAAATTTTCAACCATATAGATGAGCCCCACACACCCTGTGGAGGCTTTTTTTATCGGGTTGAGTTCACGAAAAATCGTTGCAAAAAGTGGATGAAGAGCATATGTATGATTCCATGACATTTACTATCGGGTGCCATCATACCAACACTAATGCACTTGATCCCCTCAAAACTCCAGATTAATACGTGCTGAGGTGAGGGTAGTACTGGGATAGGTGACCTCCTGGGTAGCTCTCGTGTTGGACCCCTTCTTTTATTCACTCCATTTTTTATGTGTCGATAGCAAAATTCCATATTTTCGAAATGCCATAGTTTTTGCACCACGATGAATTACATGGCCGGCAACCTATTTGAAAAAACTCTCTCAGATATTTCTGATGTGTCAATGGTACGAAGACCTATAAGAGTTGTTTTCGACCACAAATTTTGATGTTTAGGTGCTCTTTCAAAACCGTATTGTTGGCCATCTCAAACTCATCGCACTGGTCATCAAAAACTTTTCAACCATCTAGATGAGGCTCACACATAGTGTGGAGCCTTCTTTATCGAGTGGGGCTCACAAGGAATCATTAAAATATTGCATGAAGAGCATATATACGAGTGCACGACGTGTCTTACCGGGTGCAATCATTCCAGCACTAATGCACCAGATTCCAGCAAAACTCAGAAATTAAACGTGCTTGGGCGAGGGTAGTCTTGGGATAGGTGACCTCTTGGGAATTCCTAATGTTATACCCCTTCTTTTATTCACTCGATATTTTATGTGTCTATCAAAAAATGCAGTATTTCCAAAATGCCATATCTTTTGCATGTCGATGAACTAAATGGCCAACAATACCATTTCGGAAATCTCTCTCATAGATCTAGTATGAAGACCCATTTGGGCTGTTTCAACCCCAAATTGTTTTGTTTAGACGCTCTTTTGGATGTTTTTCTCGGGCGAAAGCAATCATGACCTCAAATTTGTTTTATCGGCTGTCCCAAACTCATCGCATCGCTAATCCAAAAATTTTCAACCATCTACACGAGTCCCACACAGCGTGTGGAGCCTTCTTTTTGTAGTGGAGCTCACAAAGATTTGTTAAAAATGTGAATAAAGAGCATATATACGATTGCATGATACGTACTACCGGATGTTATCATACCAGCACTACTGCATCAGTCACATCAAAATTCTGTAGTTAAACGTGTTTGGTGGAGGGTAGTACTGAGATAGCTGACCTCCTGGGAAGTTCTCATGTTGCACCCCTTCTTTTATTCACTCAATTTTTATGTGTCGATCACAAAACTCCATATTTTTAAAATGCGTTGACTTTTGCACCGTGATGAAAAATACAGCCGACAATACCATTTCGGAAAGCTCTCTCAAAGATCTCTGACATGTTAGTGGTACGAAGACCCATTAGAGCTGTTTTCGACCCCAAATTTTGATGTTTAGATACTCTTTCGGATGTTTTTCTTGGGCAGAATAAATCACGATCTAAAAACCAATGTACCAGCTATCTCAAACTCAAGCATCACCGATCCAAAACTTTTCAACCATCTACACGATACATCACACATCGTGTGGAACCTTCTTTATGGAGTGGAGCTCACGAAGAATCTTTTCAAAAAGTAGATGAAGAGCATATATACGAGTGCAAGATATGTCCTGCCGGGTGCAATCATACCAGCACTGATGCTCCAAATCCATCACAACTCAGCAGTTAAACATGCTTGGGCAAGGGTATTCTTGGTATAGGTGACCTCGTGGGAAGTCCTCTTGTTACAAACCTTCTTTTATTCACTCCATTTTTTGTGTGTCCTTTGCAAAATGCTGTATTACTGAAATGCAATAACTTTTGCACCGCGATGAACTACACGGCCGATAATACCATTTCAGAAAACTCTCTCAAAGATCTCTGATGGGTCTATAGTACATAGTCCAATTGGAGCGGTTTTCAACACCAAATTTTTATGTTTAGTCGCTCTTTCGGAGGTTTTTATGTGGCAAACACAATAACGACCTCAAAATCATCCAATGGGATATCCCAAACTCATCGCATCGCTGATCCAAAAAATTTCAACCATCTAGATGAGCCCAAAACAGCATGTGGAGCCTTCTTTATGAATTAGAGCTTACGAAAAATTGTTGCAAAAAGTGGATGAATAGCATACATACGATTGTATGACATGTACTACCGGATGTAATCATATGAGTGCTAATGCACTGGATCCCATCAGAACTGCGCAGTTAAACATTCTTGGGCAAGGATTGTAATGGTATAGGTGACCTATTGGGAAATCCTAGTGTTGCACCCCTTCTTTTGTTCACTCCATTTTATATGTGTCTATCGCAAAACACCGTACTTTTCAAATGATATAACTTTTGCACCACGATGAACTCCACAGTCGATAATACCATTTCGGAAAGCTCTATGAGAAATCTTTGACGTGTCAATGGTAAGAAGACCCATTAGGGCTGTTTTCGACCCTAAATTTTGATGTTTAGGTGCTCTTTGAGACATTCTTCTTGGGTCGAAGCAATCACGACTTTAAAACCGTATTATGGGCTGTCACAAACTCATCACATCGCCTATCCAAAAAAATTTCAACCATCTAGGTGAGGTGCATCTATCGTGTGGAGATTTCTTTATTGAGTGGAGGTCATGAATAATCATTACAAAAAGTGTATAAAGAGAATATGTATGATTGCATGACATGTACTACCGGGTGCGAGAACATCAGCACTAATGCACCATATCCCATCAGAACTGTACAATTAAAAGTGCGTGGGCGAGGGTAGTACTGGGATGGGTCACTTTCTGGGAAGTTCTCGTGTTGCACCCCTTCTTTTATCACTCGATTTTTTATGTGTCTCTCACGAAACGCCGTATTTCCAAAATGCCATAATGTTTGTACTGCGATGAACTACACAACTGACAGTATCAATTTGGAAAGCTCTCTCAAAGATCTCTGACGTTTCAATGGTACGAAGACCCATTAGGGCTGTTTTTGACCCCAAATATTTATGTTTATACGCTCTCTCGGAGATTTTTCTTGGGCGTAAGCAATCAAGACTTCAAAAGCGTGTAATCGGCTGTCACAAACTCATCGCATAGCCGATCCAAAAGTTTTCAACCATCTAGATGAGCCCAAGACGGCGAGTGGAGCCTTCTTTATGGGGTGGAGCTCATGACATGTAGTACCGGGTGTGATCATACGAGTGCTAATGCACCGGATCCCATCATGGCATGTACGAGGGCTGTACTAGGGTAGCTGACTTCCTGGAAAATCCTCATGTTGCAACACTTATTTTATTCACTCGATTTTCACAAGACCTCGTATTTTTGAAAATCTATAACTTTTGCACCGCAATGAACTACACAACCAAAAATACCATTTTGGAAAGCTCTCTCAGAGATCTAAGACTTGTTTATTCCATGAAGACCCATTTTGACTGTTTTTGACCTAAAATTTTGATGTTTAGGGGTGCTCCTTCAGACGTTTTTCTTGGACTGTAGAAATTACCACGTTAAAACCATATTATAAGCCGTCTCAAACTCATCGCATGGCTAATCCAAAACTTTTCAACCATCTAGATGAGCCCCATACATCATGTGGAGCCTTCTTTATTGAATGGAACTCTAAAAGAATCACTGCAAAAAGTGGATGAATGGTATATGTATGACTGCATGACATGTACTTCCGGGTGCGATCATACCAGCACTAATGCACCGGATCCTGATGAGGACACCAGATCAATTGGCCGGTCAGATTGTGAAAATGGCCGACCAGATCGTGAAAAAGAACTGCCTGAGACAGCCGGGCCGATAGGCGACTTGGAAAGCTCTCTCAAATATCTCTGAGGTGCCAATTGGTCAAAGACAATTGGTCAAAGACTAATTGGAAATATTTCCGACTCTATATTTTGATGTTTGGATGCACTTTCGGACGTTTTTCTCAGACGAACACAAACTTGAGCTCAAAACAGTTTTATCGGCCATCTTAAACTCATCGCATTGACGATCCAAAAAAATTAAACATCTAGACATCACCCACGTGTCGTTTGGATTCTTCTTATTCTACTGGAGCTCAAGAAGAAACATTGAAAAAGTGAATGAAGAGCATATTTATGATTGCATGACATGTAATATCGGGTGCGATCATACCAACACTAATGCACTGGATCCCATGAAAACCCCACTGTTTAGCATGGTTGGGCGAGAGTAGTACTTAGATGGGTGACCTTCTGGGAAGTCCTCGTGTTGCACCCCTTTTTCATTCACTCGGGTTTTATGTGTATATCGTAAAACGTCGTATTTTCGTAATGCCATAAGTTTTGCAATGTGAAGAACTACACGGCCAGAAATACCATTATGGAAAGCTCTCTCAAAGATCTCTGACGTGACAATTGGCCAAAGACCCATGGGAAATGTTTTCGACTCGAAATTTTGATGTTTGGATGCTTTTTCGGACGTTTTTCTCGGACGCAAGCAATCACAACCTTAAAACCATTTTAGTGGCCATCTCAAACTCATTACATCAAGATTACAAAACATTTCAACCATCTAGATGAGTCCCACACATCATGTGAATTTGTCTTTACCGAGTGGGGCTGAAGAAGAAACATTGAAAACATGGATGAGGAGCATATTTACGATTACATGACATGTCTACCGGGGGCGATCATACAAGCATTAATGCACCGGATCCCATCAAAACTTCACAGTTAAGCGTGCTCGGGTGAACGTAGTACTGAAATGGGTGACCTCCTCGAAAATCCTTGTGTTGCACCCCTTTTTTTATTCACGTGGTTTGTTATGTGTCTATCGCGAAATGTCGTATTTTCGAAATGTCATAAGTTTCGCACCGTGATAAACTACATGGCCAAAAATAACATTTTGGAAAGCTCTCTCAAATACCTCTGAGGTGCCAATTGGTCAAAGGCCAATTAGAAATATTTTCGACTACAAATTTTTATGTTTGGCTGCTATTTCGGACATTTTTCTCGGACGAACGCAATCACGAGCTCAAAACAGTTTTATCGGCCATCTCAAACTCATCGTATCAACGATCCAAAACATTTTAACCATATAGACATGGCCCACACGTCGTGTGGATTCTTCTTTATCTAGTGGAGCTCAAGAAGAAACATTGAAAAAGTGGATGAAGAGCATATTTATGATTGCATGACATGTACTATCGGGTGCGATCATACCAGCACTAAAGCACCAGATCCCACTAAGACTCCAGTGTTTAGCGTGGTTGGGCGAGAGTGGTATTTATATGGGTTACCTTCTGGGAAATCCTCGTGTTGCACCCCTTTTTTATTCACTCGGTTTTTTATGTGTCTATCGCAAAACGTCGTATTTTCTTAATGCCATTAGTTTCGCACTGCGATGAACTACACGGCCGGCAATACCATTATGGAAAGCTCTCTCAAAGATCTCTGACGTGACAATTGGGCAAAGACCCATGGGAAGTGTTTTCGACTCGAAATTTTGATGTTTGGATGCTCTTCCGGACGTTTTTCTCGGACGCAAGCAATCACAACCTCAAAACCATTTTAGCGGCCATCTCAAACTCATCACATCCACAGTACAAAACGTTTCAACCATCTAGACGAGGCCCACACATCATGTGGATTTTTCTTTATCGAGTGGGGCTGAAGAAGAAACATTGAAAACGTGGATGAGGAGCATATTTACGATTGCATGACATGTCTACCAGGTGCGATCATACAAGCACTAATGCACCCGATCCCATCAGAACTTCACAGTAGAGCGTGTTCGGGTGAGAGTAGTACTTGGATGGCTCGGAAATCCTCGTGTTTCACCCCTTTTTGTATTCACTCGGTTTGTTATGTGTCTATCGCAAAATGTTGTATTTTTTAAATGCCATAAGTTTCGCACCGAGATAAACTACCCGGCCGGCAATAACATTTTGGAAAACTATCTCAAATATCTCTGACGTGTCAATTGGTCAAAGACCAATTGGAAATATTTTCGACTCAAAATATTGATATTTGGATGCTCTTTCGGACGTTTTTCTCGGACGCAAGAAATCACGACCTTAAAACCATTTTAGCGGCCATCTCAAACTAATTACATCGACATCACAAAATGTTTCAACCATCTAGTTAAGGCCCAGACATCATGTGGATTCTTCTTTATCAAGTGGGGTTAAGAAAACACATTGAAAACGTGGATGAGGAGCATATTTACGATTGCATGACATGTACTAGTGGGTGCGGTCATACAAGCACTAATGGCACTGGATTCCATCAGAACTTTGCAGTTAAGTGTGCTCGGGCGAGAGTAGTACTGGGATGAATGACCTCCTCAGAAATCTTTGTGTTTCACCCCTTTTTTTATTCACTCGGTTTTTATGTGTCGTATCCCAAAGATTCGCACTGCGATGAACTACACGGCTGGCAATACCATTACGGAAAGCTCTCTCAAATATCTCTCAAAGATCTCTAACATGCTAGTTGGTCGAAGACACATTGGAAATGTTTTTGACTCCAAATTTTGATGTTTAGATGCTCTTCCGGATGATTTTCTCCGGAGGGAGCAATCACGACCTCAAAACCATTTTATTGTCCATCTAAAACTCTTTACATCGACGATCCAAATTTTTTAACCATCTAAACGAGGCCCAAAAATCATGTGGATTCTTCTTTATCGAGTAGAGCTCAAGAAGAAACATTGAAAAAGTGGATGAAGAGCATATTTACGATTTCATACATCTACTACTGGGTGCGATCATACTAGCACTAATGTACTAGATCCCATAAGACCTCCATAGTTAAGCAAGCTTGGGAAAAATTAGTACTAGAATGCGTGACAATCTTTTTTTTATTCACTTAGTTTTTATGTGCCTATCCTAAAAGCCCAAATTTTGATGTCTAGTGCTCTTTTCGACGTTTTTCTCAGACGGAAGCAATCACGAACTCAAAAGCGTTTTATCGGCCATCTTAAACTCATTGCATCGATTATCCAAAACGTTTAAACCATCTAGAAGAGACCCACAAATCGTTTGGATTCTTCTTCATCTAATGCAGCTCAAGAAGAAACATTGAAAAAGTGGATGAAGAGCTTATATACGATTGCATGACATGTACTACCGGGTGCGATCATACCATCACTAATGCACCGAATCCCATCAGAATTTTGCCGTTAAGCAGGGTTTAGCGAGAGAAGTAATGGGATTGGTAACCTGTTAGGAAGTCCTTGTGTTGCTGCCTTTTTTTTATTCCCTCGGTTTTTATGTGTTTATCACAAAACGTCGTATTTTTGAAACGCCATAAATTTTGCACTACGATGAACTATACGGCCAAAAATACCACTTCGGAAAACTCTCTCAAATATCTCTAGCTTGCTAATTGCTGAAAGACCAATTGGAGTGTTTTCGACTCCAAATTTTGATGTCTAGTTCTTTTGTGGACTTGTTTCTCGGACGGAAGCGATCACGTTCTCAGAACCTATTTACTGGCCCTCTCAAACTCATCGCATCGACTATTCAACACATTTCAACCATCTAGACAAGGCCTGTACATTGTGTGGATTTTTCTTTATTGAGTGGAGTTCAAGAAAAAACATTAAAAAGTGGATGAAGAGCATATTTACGAATGCATGACATGTACTACCGGATGCGATCATACCAACACTAATGCACCAGATCTCACCAGAACTCTGCAGTTAAGCGTGATTAGACGAGAGTAGTATTGGGATGGGTGACCTTCTAAGAAGTACACGTGTTGCACCCTTTTTTTTATTCACTCGGTTTTTATGTCTATTGCAAAACGTCGTATTTTAGAAATGTCGTATGTTTCGCACCGAGAAGAAATACACGACTGACAATACCATTTCAGAAAGCTCTCTAAAAGATCTCTGATGTGCCAACAGGTGGAAGACCCTTTGGAAATGTTTTCGAGTCCAAATGTTGATGTTTCGGTGCTCTTTTAGACGTTTTTCTTGGACGGAACTAATCATGACCTCAAAAGCATTTTACCGGCCATCTCAAACGCATCGCATCAACTATCCAAAACGTTTTGACCATCTATACATGGCCCACACGTCATGTGGCTTATTCTTTATCGAGTGGAGCTCAAGTAAAAACATTGAAAAAGTGGTTGAAGAGAATATTTACGACTGCATGACATGTACTACAGTGTGCAATCACACCAGCCCTAATGCACCGGACTCCAATAGAACTCTGTAGTTAAGCGTGCTTGGGCGAGTGTAATACTGGGATAGGTGACCTTCTAGGAAATCCTCATGTTGCAACCTTGTTTTATTCACTCGGGTTTTTATTTGTCGATCGCAAAATGTTGTATTTTAGAAATGCCATATGTTTCACACTGTGATAAAAAATTTGGTATTTTCAAAATGCCATAAGTTTCGAAATGTTGTATTTTTGAAAATACGATGGTTTGTAATAGAGACATAAAAAACCGAGTGAGTAAAAAAAGGAATGCAACACGAGGACTTCCCAATAGGTCACCCATCCCATTACTACTCTCGCCCAAGCACATTAAACTGTGGAGTTCTGATGTGATCCGGTGCTTTAGTGTTGGTATGATCGCACCCGGTAGTACATGACATGCAATAGTAAATATGTTCTTCATCCACTTTTTCGATATCTCTTCTCGAGCTCCACTTGATAAATAAGAATACACACGATGTGTGGGCCTTGTCTAGATGTTTAAATCCTTTTGCATTGTTGATGCGATGAATTTGAGATAGCCGATAAAACGGTTTTGTGGTCGTGATTGCTTCCGCCCAAGAAACACGTCCGAAACAGCATCTAAACATCAAAATTTGGGATCGAAAGATTTCCAATGGGACTTCCACCAGTTGGTAGGTCAGATCTTTGAGAGATCTTTCCAAAATGGTATTATTAGCCATCTAGTTCATCGCGGTGCAAAACTTATGGCATTTCAAAAATATGACGTTTTGCGATGGACACATAAAAAACCGAGTGAATAAAAAAAAACGGGTACAACACGAGGACTTCCCAGGTGGTCACCCATCCCAGTACTACTCTCGCCCAAGCATGTTTAGCTGTGGAGTTCTGATGGTATACGTTGCATTAGTGCGGGTATAATCGCACTCGGTAGTACATGTCATGCAATCGTAAATACGCTCTTTATCCACTTTATCAATCTTTCTTCTCAAACTCCACTCGATAAATAATAATCCACACAATGTGTGGGTCTCATCTACATGGTTGAAACATTTTGGATTGTTGAAGCGATAAGTTTGAGATGGCCGATAAAATGGTTTTGAGGTCATGATTGTTTCCACTCAAGAAAATCGTCCAAAACAACATCTTAACATCAGAGATCTTTTAGAGATTTTGGAAATGGTATTTTCGGCCGTTTAGTTCATCGTGGTGCGAAACTTATGGCATTTTAAAATATAACGTTTTGCGATAGACACATAAAATACCAAGTGAATAAAAAAGGGGTGCAACAGGAGGAATCCCCAGAAGGTCACTGATACAAGCCTTGATTCAAGGATGTATGCGCGTGGGCTGTTTGTAGAAGATTAGATGAGAAACTCAACCTTAGGCTTCTGAATGGGGGTTTTCTGGTTGGTAAAAGATGGAAGGGTGAAGTGAACCACACGAGGGGTGATGAACCTCGTGATAAATCACAAACTTAGAGCTAGGAGGGCTGGTCTCAACTAGGTTCTAAGCGCACAAGTCTCTCTTGAGAGAAAGCTCGTAGGGAAAAAGTTCTACTTTATTAATAATCAAAAAGGTTGTCGAACTACAATGCTGGAAGGAGCCTTATTAATATGCTCGACAGCTTGACCTTCTAGGGTCGACTCAAATAAGAAAAAGGAAAACTTACAAAAGTGCACAAAAGGAAAAGATACAAAAGTGTATAATCGAAAAAGGACCTATTCCTAAAATGTCTTTGACTCAATAAAAGTAAATATTCTAGATCCTACCCTGCAAAACAGAAAGAGGCATATATTCGAATTGAAACTTACATTAACTTACCTCATGGCCAAGAAATGGAAGGTGGCCGTCCTTGTGGCATGCACGCGCCTTGCTCCTAGTCTTCGACTTGGAGTAGGGTTAAAAATCTTTGGGCCCTGACCTCTCTTGCCACTAAAGCCCAAGTCTCTGATGTTCCTTGTGTTGTTGAGAAGCCTTTGGACTCTAAATTGCTCTTCTGGCCCATTTTCCTTAGCTGCTCTTCCTCTAGAAGCTTGTCGACCCATAAGCTGAATTTGTGGAAGAGTGCTCTTGATCTGCTTCTTGTCATTGCTCCTGGAGGTACAACTGGTGTAGATACTTCCTCTAAGTGCATGTCCTGGAGCTGGTAGCTCATTTGGTCCGAGTCCTCTTGTGTAGAAGTGGAAGTGTGCGTGTTCTCGGCTGGATGGCCTGTACCGGCTGGATTGTGCGCGGTACTGGCCGGAATGACTTCAGGACCGGCCAAGTTGATCCCGGAGTCGGCGGTGTCATCAAGGGGACCGGCGGTGTCATTCACGTCCCCACCAAGTGTGCCGGAAGCTTGGGCCTCTCCGCCGGCGATGTTGACCGGTCCGGTCCTATAGGTCGAGGGTCCGGCGGTACTGTCTGGTCCGGCAGGCGCGCCAGATGGTCCTGCTGTCTCGGGCAAGCTTCCTGGTCGGCCAGGCTGGTCTCCTGGCTGGATGTACGACCTGATGTCCTCATCATTCCCTCCCTCTTCAGTAGGTTTTGTCCTCAAAACTGGTTCATCTGCATGGAAAGGAGCCAAGTCAGTGACATTAAACGTATTGGACACATTAAACTAACCTGGAAGCTCGATCCGGTAGGCGTTGTTGTTGATCCTCTCGAGCACTCTGAATGGTCCATCTCCTCTTGGTGCTAGCTTAGAACTCCTTAGGTTTGGGAACCTCTCCTGCCGTAGGTGTAGCCACACCCAATCGCCTGGTTGAAAGATCACCTCCTTTCTTCCTTGGTTGGCATGAGTCACGTACTGTCCGGTCCTCTTCTCCAAGTTTTCTGCTACCTTCTGGTGTAACCTCCTTATGAACTCTGCTTTGGATGCTCCGTTGAGGGTGGTCATCTCAGCTGGTGGCAGTGGTGTTTGCTCCAATGGGGTGAGAGGGTTGAAGCCGTATACCACTTCAAATGGTGTCTTTTTGGTTGCTGAGTGCACGGCTCGGTTGTAGGCGAACTCAATGAATGGCAGGCACTCCACCCAAGTCTTTAGGTTCTTCCCTAGTGTTGTTCTGAGAAGATTTGATAGGGTCCTGTTGACAACTTCAGTTTGGCCATCGGTTTGAGGATGGCAAGTGGTTGAGAAGAGTAGCTTCGTGCCTAGTTTTCTCCAAAGGGTCCTCCAGAAATGGCTGAGGAACTTTGTGTCCCTATCTGATACGATGGTCCTTGGCACTCCATGAAGCCGTACTACCTCCCTGAAGAACAGCTCAGCTGTTTGTGTGGCATCATTGACATTGGCACATGGGATGAAATGTGCCATCTTGGAGAATCTGTCCACAACTACAAAGATTGCATCTTTGTGGTTGATCTTGGGCAGACCTAGAACAAAATCCATCGAGATGTCCACCCATGGATGTGTTGGTATGGGCAGTGGGAGAAACAACCCGTGAGGTTGCACTCGGGACTTTGCCTTCTTGCAAGTAATGCACCTTGCACAATGTGCTTCTANTTTAGTGGGGACATGTCAAGTGGATCGGCCAAAAAAATGATCATTCTAAATTGATCATTGGTGTTCCTTGAGTAAAAGCTTATAAATGAAGCATAATGCCTGGCATCACATAGTTTGGGATAGATTGTATTACTTGGAGGTTTTGTTGTAGCTCTTTCAGCCTCAAATGTTGTCATAATATGGTTAATTGAGCTAGATTAACGTGGGCGTTCATGTCATTTTGATCTCCAAATCAAAAGTCAAAGACGATTTAGTGTGGACATGTCAAACTGATCAACTAGTTAAAATGATCATTTTAAAATGATCATTAGTGCTCCTTGAGTAAAGACTTATAAATGAACCATAATACATGGCATCATGCACTTTGGGATACATTGGATTACTTGGAGGCTTTGTAGTAGCTCTTTCAGTTTCAAATATTGTCACAATATAGAAAATTGCGTTAGCTTAACATGGGCATTTTATTCGTGTTGTATTGAACTCTAAATCAAAAGTTACGGATGATTTAGTGCGGACATGTCAAGTGGATTTGCCAGCTAAAATGATCATTCTAAACTGATCATTGGTGCTCCTTGAGTAAAGGCTTATAAATGAAGCATAATGCCTTGCATCACACAGTTTAGAATACGTTGGATTACTTGGAGGATTTGGAGTAGCTCTTTCAGTCTATAATGTTGTCACAATATGAAAAATTGAGCTAGCTCAACGTGGGCTTTGGACTCATGTAATTTTGAGCTTTAAACATAAAGTTAAGGACAATTTAGTGCATTCATGTGAAGTTGATCAAAAACTTAAAATTATAATTGGTGCTCCTTGAGTAAAGGCTTATAAATGAAGCATAATACATGGCATCATGCAGTTTGGGATACATTGGATTACTTACCGGCTTTGTCGTAGCTCTTTCAGTGTCAAATGATATCACAATAAGGAAAATTGAGCTAGTTTAACGTGGGCGTTGTATTCGTGTCACTTTAAACTCTAAATCAAAAGTTACGGAGGATTTAGTGGGGACATGTCAAGTTGATCGGCCAGTAAAAATGATCATTCTAAATTGATCATTGGTGTTCCTTGAGTAAAGGCTTATAAATGAAACACAACGCCCGGCATTACATAGTTTGGGATAGATTGGATTACTTGGAGGCTTTGTCATAGCTCTTTCAGCCTCAAATGTTGTCACAATATGGAAAATTGAGCTAGATTAACGTGGGCGTTCATGTCAAAAGTCAAAGACGATTTAGTGTGGACATGTCAAACTGATCAACAAGTTAAAATGATCATTTTTAATATGATCATTAGTGCTCCTTGAGTAAAGATTTATAAATGAAGCATAATATATGGCATCATGCACTTTGGGATACATTGGATTACTTGGAGGCTTTGTAGTAGCTCTTTCAGTTTCAAATGTTGTCACAATATAGAAAATTGTGTTAGCTTAACATGGGCATTGTATTCGTGTTGTATTGAACTCTAAATCAAAAGTTACGGATGATTTAGTGCGGACATGTCAAGTTGATCGGCCAGTTAAAATGATCATTGGTGCTCCTTGAGTAAAGGCTTATAAATGAAGCATAATGCCTTGCATCACACAGTTTAGAATATGTTGGATTACTTGGAGGATTTTGAGTGGCTCTTTTAGTCTAAAATGTTGTCACAATACGGAAAATTAAGCTAGCTCAACGTGGGCTTTGGACTCATGTCATTTTGAGCTTTAAATATAAATTTAAAGACGATTTAGTGCATTCATGTGAAGTTGATCAACAAGTTAAAATGATCATTGGTGCTCCTTGAGTAAAGGCTTATAAATGAAGCATAATACATGGCATCATGCAGTTTGGGATACATTGGATTACTTAAAGGCTTTATCGCAGCTCTTTCAGTCTCAAATGATATCACAATAAAGAAAATTGAGCTAGTTTAACGTGGGCGTTGTATTCGTGTCACTTTAAACTCTAAATCAAAAGTTACGGAGGATTTAGTGGGGACATGTCAAGTGGATCGGCCAAAAAAAATGATCATTCTAAATTGATCATTGGTGTTCCTTGAGTAAAGGCTTATAAATGAAGCATAATGCCTGGCATCACATAGTTTGGGATAGATTGTATTACTTGGAGGCTTTGTTGTAGCTCTTTCAGCCTCAAATGTTGTCATAATATGGTTAATTGAGCTAGATTAACGTGGGCGTTCATGTCATTTTGATCTCCAAATCAAAAGTCAAAGACGATTTAGTGTGGACATGTCAAACTGATCAACTAGTGAAAATGATCATTTTAAAATGATCATTAGTGCTCCTTGAGTAAAGACTTATAAATGAACCATAATACATGGCATCATGCACTTTGGGATACATTGGATTACTTGGAAGCTTTGTAGTAGCTCTTTCAGTTTCAAATATTGTCACAATATAGAAAATTGCGTTAGCTTAACATGGGCATTATATTCGTATTGTATTTAACTCTTAATCAAAAGTTACGGATGATTTAGTGCGGACATGTCAAGTTGATTTGCCAGATAAAATGAACATTCTAAACTGATCATTGGTGCTCCTTGAGTAAAGGCTTATAAATGAAGCATAATGCCTTGCATCACACAGTTTAGAATACGTTGGATTACTTGGAGGATTTGGAGTCGCTCTTTCAGTCTAAAATGTTGTCACAATATGGAAAATTGAGCTAGCTCAACGTGGGCTTTGGACTCATGTAATTTTGAGCTTTAAACATAAAGTTAAGGACGATTTAGTGCATTCATGTGAAGTTGATCAAAAAGTTAAAATTATCATTTGTGCTCCTTGAGTAAAGGCTTATAAATGAAGCATAATACATGGCATCATGCAGTTTGGGATACATTGGATTACTTGACGGCTTTGTCGTAGCTCTTTCAGTGTCAAATGATATCACAATAAGGAAAATTGTGCTAGTTTAACGTGGGCGTTGTATTCGTGTCACTTTAAACTCTAAATCAAAAGTTACGGAGGATTTAGTTGGGACATGTCAAGTTGATCGGCCAGTAAAAATGATCATTCTAAATTGATCGTTGGTGTTCCTTGAGTAAAGGCTTATAAATGAAGCATACTGCCCAGCATCACATAGTTTGGGATAGATTGGATTACTTGGAGGCTTTGTAGTAGCTCTTTCAGCCCCAAATGTTGTCAAAATATGGAAAATATTGCTAGCTTGACGTGGGTGTTCATGTCATTTTGATCTCTAATCAGAAGTTAAAGACGATTTAGTGTGGACATGTGAAGTTGATCCACTAGTTAAAATGGTCATTTTAAAATGATCATTTTAAAATGATCATTAGTTCTCCTTGAGTAAAGAGTTATAAATGAAGCATAATACATGGCATCATGCACTTTGGGATACATTGGATTACTTGGAGGCTTTGTTGTAGCTCTTTCAGTTGCAAATGTTGTCACAATATTGAAAATTGAGCTAGCTTAACGTGTGCGTTGGATTCGTGTCGTTTTGAACTCTAAATAAAGGTACAAGCGATGTAGTGCTGACATGTCAAGTTGATCCATTAGTTAAAATGATCATTCTAAACTGATCATTGGTGCTCCATGAGTAAAGGCTTAGAAATGAAGCATACCCCATGGCATCACGCAGTTTGGGATAGATTGGATTACTTGGAAGCTTTTATGGTACCTATTTTGGTCTTAAATTTTGCTAGAGTATAGAAAATTGAGCTAGTTTAATGTAGGCATTGGATTCGTGTAATTTTGAACTCTAAATCAAATGTTACAGATGATTTAGTGCTGATATGTCAAATTGATCAGCCAGTTAAAATAATCATTCTAAACTGATCATTGGTGCTCCCTGAGTAAAGGTTTAAAAATGAAGCACAATGCATGAGATTACGGAGTTTGAGATACATTGGATTACTTGGATGCTTTGTCATAGCTATTTCTGTCTTAAATTTTTTGAAAATATAGAAAATTGAGCTAGCTTAACGTGGGCGTTGGATTCATGTCATTTTGAACTCCAAATCAAAAGTTACGGATGATTTAGTGCGGACATGTCAAGTTTATCGGCCAGTTAAAATGATCATTCTTAATTGATCATTGGTTATCATTTTGTCAAATCCAATGTATCACACAGTATGGGACACATTGGATTACTTGTCGGCTTTTTCGTAGCTCTTTCAGTCTCAAATGTTGTCACAATAAGGAAAATTGAGATAGGTTAACGTGGGTGTTGGACTAGTGTCATTTTGAGCTATAAATAAAAACTTAAAGAGGACTTAGCTGAATCATGTAAGTTGATCAGCTAGTTAATATGGTCATTCTAAACTGATCATCCGTGCTCCTTGAGTAAAGGCTTATAAATAAAGCGTAATGCATGGCATGACAATGTTTGGGATAGATTGGATTACTAGGAGGCTTTGTCGTAGATATTTTGGTTTTAAATTTTGTCACAATATAGAAAATTGAGCTAGTTCGACGTGAACGTTGGATTAGTGTCATTTTGGATTCTAAATCAAAAGTTATGGACGATTTAGTGCGATTTACTACGGATTTGTCAAGTTGATCGGTCAATTAAAATGATCATTTATACTGGTTATAAATGAAGCATAACACATGGCATCACGCAGTTTGGGATACATTGGATTATTGGGAGGCTTTGTAGTAGCTCCTTCAGTCTCAAATGTTGTCACAATATGGAAAATTGAGCTACCTTAACGTGGGCGTTGGACTCATGTCATTTTGAGATCTAATTCAAAAGTTAAAGACGATTTTAGTGCTGACATGTCAAGTTGATCCACTAGTTAAAAGGATTATTATAAACTAATCATTGGTGCTCCTTGCGTAAAGGCAATAAATGAGGCACAATGCATGGCATCACGCAGTTTAGGACAGATTGGATTACTTGGATGCTTTTTCGTAGCTATTTCGGTCTTAAATTTTGTCACAATATAGAAAATTGAGCTAGCTTAACGTGGGCGTTGGATTCGTATCATTCTAAACTCTAAATCAAAAGTTACATATGATTTGGTGCGGACATCTCATGTTTCGTAGCTAGTTAATTGATTGTTCTAAGCTGATCATTGGTGCTCCTTGAGTAAATGCTTATATATGAAGCATAATGCATGACATCATGCAGTTTGGGAAACATTGGATTACCCGGAGGCTTTGTAGTAGATCTTTCAGCTTCAAATGTTGTGACAATATGTAAAATTGAGCTAGCTTTACGTCAGCGTTGGACTTGTGTCATTTTGAGTTCTAAATCGAAAGTTAAAGACGATTTAGTGCTGACATGTCAAGTTGATCAGGTACTAAAAATGATTATTTTAAACTCATCATTGGTGCTCCTTGAGTAAAGGGTTATAAATGAAGCATAATGCATGGATTCCTGTCATTCTAATCTAAATCAAAAGTTACAAATGATTTGTTGCGGACATGTCAAGTCGATCGGCCAATTGAAATGATCATTCTAAACTGATCACTGGTACTCCTTGAGTAAAGCTTTATAAATAAAGCATAATGCATGGCATCACGGATTTTGGGATACATTGGATTACTTGTATGTTTTTTCGTAGCTCTTTCAGTCTCAAATGTTTTCAAAATATGGAAAATTGAGCTAGCTTAACATGGGTGTTGGACTCGTGCCATTTTGAGCTATAAATCAAATGTTAAAAATGATTTAGTGGAAACATGTATGTTGATCAGCTATCTAAAATGATCATTCTAAACTGATCATTGGTGCTCCTTACGTAAAATTTTATAAATAAAGCATAATGCATGGCATGACAAAGTTTGGGATAGATTGGATTACTTGTAGGTTTTTTCGTAGCTCTTTCACTCTCAAATATTTTCACAATATGGAAAATTGCGCTACCTTAACATGGATGTTGGAGTCGTGTCATTTTGATCTATAAATCAAAAGTTAAAAATGATTTAGTGGAAACATGTATGTTGATCTGCTAGCTAAAATGATCATTTTAAACTGATCATTGGTGCTCCTTGAGTAAAGGCTTATAAATAAAGCATAATGCATGGCTTTACAAAGTTTGGTATAGATTGGATTACTAGGAGTCTTTGTCGTAGATATTTTCGGTCTTAAAATTTTGTCAATATATAGAAAACACAGGTAGCTTAACTTGAACGTTTGATTCGTGTCATTTTGAATTCGAAATCAAAAGTTATGGACGATTTAGTGCAGATTTGTCAAGTTGATTGGCCAGTTAAAATGATCATTCTATAATGATCATTGGTGTCCTTGAGTAAAGGCTTATAAATGAAGCATAATGGATGGCATCACATAGTTTTGGATATATTGGATTACTTAGAGGCTTTGTTGTTGCTCTTTCAGCTTCAAATGCTGTCAGAATACCGAAAATTGAGCTATCTTAACGTCGGCGTTGGATTAGTATCATTCTATATTGTAAATCAGAAGTTACGTATGATTTAGTGCTGACATGTCAAGTTTATCGGCCAGTCAAAATGATCATTCTAATATGATCATTGGTGCTCCTTGATCACGCATAACACATGGCATCACGAGTTTCGGATACATTGGATTACATGGAGACTTTGTAGTTGCTCTTTCAGGCTCAAATTTTGTCACAATATAGAAAATTGAGCTAGCTTAACGTGGGCGTTGGAACCATGTGATTTTTAGCTCTAAATTAAAAGTTAAAGACGATTTAGTGGTGACATGTCAAGTTGATCAGCTAGTTAAAGAGATCATTACAAACTGATCATTGGTGCTCCTTGAGTAAAGTCTTATAAATGAAGCATAACACATGGCATCACGCAGTTTGGGATACATTGGATTACTTGGAGGCTTTGTGGTAGCTTTTTCAGTCTCAAATGTTGTCACAATATGGAAAATTGATCTAGCTTAACGTGCGTGTTGGACTCATGTCATTTTGAGCTGTAAATCAAAAGTTAAAGAGGACCAGATAGTTAAAATGATAATTATAAACCGATCATTGGTGCTCCTTGCGTACATACAATAAATGAAGCATAATGCATGGCATCACACATTTTGGGATAGATTCGATTACTTGTAGGCTTTTTCGTGGCTATTTCGGTCTTAAATTTGGTCACAATATAGAAAATGTAGCTAGCTTAACGTGGGTGTTGGACTCTTGTCATTCTAAACTCGAAATCAAAAGTTACAAAAAATTTATAGCAGACATGTCAAGTCGATTGGCCAGTTGAAACGATCATTCTAAACTAATCATTGGTGCTCATTGAGTTAAGGCTTATAAATGAAGAAAAATGCATGGCATCACGGATTTTGGCATAAATTGGATCACATGTAGGCTTTTTTGTAGCTCTTTCAGTCTCAAATGTTGTCACAATTTGGAAAATTGAGCTAGCTTAACGTGGGTGTTGGACTCGTGTCATTTTGATCTCTAAATAAAAAGTTAAAGATGATTTAGAGAAAACATATAAGTTGATCAGCTAGATAATATGATCATTATAACTGATCATCGGTGCTCCTTGAGTAAGGGCTCATAAATAAAGCATAATGCATGCCATGACAGAGTTTGGATAGATTGGATTACGAGGAGGCGTTGGATTCGTGTCATTCTGAACTCTAAATTAAAAGTTACGAACGATTTAGTGTGGACATGTGAAGTTTATCGGCCAGCTAAAATGATCATTCTAATGTGATCATTGGTGGTCCTTGAGTAAAGGATTATAAGTGAAGCATAGCACATGGTAACACGCAATTTTGGATACATTGGATTACTTGGAGGCTTTGTAGCTGCTCTTTCAGTGTCAAATGTTGTCACAATATGGAAAATTGAGGTAGCTTAACGTGGGCGTTGGACTCATGTCATTTTGAGCTCTAAATCAAAAGTTAAACACGATTTAGTGCTGACATGTCAAGTGTATCAGCTAGTTAAAATGATCATTCTAAAATGATCATTGGTGCGCCTTGAGTAAAGGCTTATAAATGAATTATAATCAGTTTGGGATAAATTCGATTACTTGGACACTTTTTCGCAGCTACTTCAGTGTTAAATTTTATCACAATATAAATAATTAAACTAGCTTAACGTGGGCGTTGGGTTCGTGTCATTTTGAACTCTAAATCAAAAGTTACGGACCATTTAGTGCGGACATGTCAAGTCGATCAGCTAGTTAAAATGATCATTCTAAACTGATCATTGGTTCGTAAAGGCATATAAATGAAGCATAATGCATGGCATCATGTAGTTTGGGATACATTGGATTAGTTGGAGGCTTTGTAGTAGCTCTTTCAATCTCAAATTGGATTACTTGGATGCTTTGTAGTAACTTTTTCAGTCTCAAATGTTCTCACAATATGGAAAATTGACCTAGCTTCATGTGGGCACAGGACTCGTGTCATCTTGAGCTCTAAATCAAAAGTTAAAGACGATTTAGGTATGACATGTCAAGTTGATCAGCTAGTTAAAATGATTATTTTAAACTGATCCTTGGTACTCCTTGATTAAAAGGTTGAAATGAAACATAATGCATTGCATCACGCAGTTTGGGATAGATTGGATTACTTGGAAGCTCTGAAGTAGCGCTTTCAGTCTCAAATGTTGTCACAATATAGAAAATCGAGTTAGCTTAACGTGGGCGTTGGATTCGTGTCATTGTGATTTGTAAATCAAAAGTTATGAATGATTTAGTGCGGACATGTCAAGTTGATCGTCCAGTTAACATGATCACTTTAAACTGATAACTGGTTCTCCTTGAGTAAGGGCTTTTAAATGAAGCATAATGCATGCCACCACGCAATTTGGGATACATTGGATCACTTGCTGGCCTTGTAGTAGCTTTTTTAGTCTCAAATGTTGTCCCAATATGGAAAATTGAGCTAGGTTAATACACGCGTTGGACTCATGTCATTTTGATCTCTAAATCAAAAGTTAAAGACGATTTAGTGCTAACATGTCAAGTTGATTAGCTGGTTAAAATGAGCATTATAAACTGATCATTGTTGCTCCTTAAAGAAAGGCTTATAAAAGAAGCATAATGCATGCCATCACACAGTTTGGGATAGATTGGCTTACTTGGAAGCTTTGTCGTCGCTATTTTGTCTTAAATTTTGTCACAATATGGAACTTTGAGCTAGTTTAACGTGAGCGTTGGATTATTCCCATTTTGAATTTTAAATGAAAACCTACAGACAATTTAGTGCGGATATGTCAAGGTTACCTACCAGTTAAAATGATCATTCTTAACTGATCATTGTTGCTCCTTGAGTAGAGGCTTATAAACGAAGCATAGTGCATGACATCACATAGTTTGGGATACATTGGATTACTAGGAGGCTTTGTAGTAGTTTCTCTAGTCTCAAATGTTGTCACGATATAGAAAATTGGGCTAGCTTAGCGTGGCCGTTGGATTCATGTCATTTCGAGCTCTAAAGAAAAGTTCAAAATGATTTATGGCGGACATGTCAAGTTGATCAGCTAATTAAAATGATCATTCCAAACTGATCATTGGTGCTTTTTGAGTAAAGGCTTATTAATGAAGCATAATGCATTGCATCACGCAGTTTCGGTCTTAATTTTGTCACAATACAAAAAATTGAGCTAGTCGTATCATTTGGGACTATAAGTCAAAGTTACGGACAATTTTGTGCGAATATGTCAAGTTTATCGGCCAGTTAAAATGATCATTGGTGCTTATTGAGTATAGGCTTATAAATGAAGCATAACGCGTGGCATCACGCAGTGTGAAAATTGAGCTAGCTTAATGTGGGTGTTGGACTCACGTCATGTTAAAGAAGATTTAGTGCTGACATGTCAAGTTGATCAGCTAGTTAAAATGATCATTCTAAACTGATCATTGGTGCTCCTTAAATAAAGGCTTATAAATGAAGGATAATGCATGGCATCACGTAGTTTGGGATAAATTGGATTATTTGGAGTCTTTCTGTAGCTATTTGGGCCATAAATTTTGTCACAATATAGAAAATTGAGCTAGCTTAACGTGATCGTTTGATTCCTTTCAGTTTGAATTATATATCAAAAGCTACAGATGATTTAGTGCAGATATGTCAAGTTGATCAGCCTGTTAAAATGATCATTCTCAAATGATCATTGGTGCTTATTGAGTAAAGACTTAAAAATGACACATAACACATGGCATCACGCTGTGTGAGATACATTGGATTACTTGGAGGCTTTTTCGTAACTCTTTCAGTCTCAAATGTTCTTACCATATGGAAAATTGAGCTAGTTTAACCAGTGCATTGGATTCGTGTCATTCTGAACTCTAAATCAAAATTTACGGACGATATAGTGCGGATATGTCAAATTGATCGGCCAATTAAAATGATCATTGTAAAATGATCATTGGTGCTCCTTGAGAAAAGGCTTATAAATGAAGAATAACGCATGACATCACACAGTTTGGGATAGATTGGATTACTCGGAGATTTTATAGTAGCTCTTTCAGTCTCAAATGTTGTCACAATATGGAAAATTGAGCTAGGTTAACGTGAGCATCATACTCATGTCATTTTGAGCTCTAAATCAAAAGTTAAAGACGATTTAGTGCAGACATGTAAGTTGATCAGCTCGTTGAAATGATCATTCTAAACTGATCATTGGTGCTCCTTTTGTAAAGGCAATAAATGAAGCATAATACATGGAATCACGCATTTTGGGATATATTGGATTACTTGGTGGTTTTGTCGTAGCTATTTTGGTCTTAAATACTGTCACAGTATAGAAAATTGATCTACCTTAACGTAGGCGTTGGATTCGTGTCATTTTGAACTCTAAAATAAAATTTATGGATGATTTAGTGCACACATGTCAAGTTAATCGGCTAGTTAAAATAATCGTTCTAATCTGATCATTGGTGCTCTTTGAGTAAAAGCTTATAAATGAAGCATCATACATGACATCATGCAGTTTGGGATACATATGATTACTTGAATGCTTTGTCATATCTCTTTCAGTATTAAATGTTGTCACAACATAGAAAATTGAGCTAGCTTAACGTGGGTATTAGATTCGTGTCATTCTCAACTTTATATCAAAAGTAACAGACAATTTAGGTGCATATGTAAAGTGATCATTGATCGGCCAGTTAAAATGATCATTCTAAACTGATCATTGGTGCTCCTTGCGTAAAGGTTTATAAATGAAGCATAATGCATGACATCACGCAGTTTGAGATACATTGGACTACTTCGAGGCTTTTTCGTAGCTCTTTCAATCTCAAATCTTGTCAAATATGGAAAATTGAGCTAGCTTAATGTGGGTGTTGGACTCATGTCATTTTGAGCTCTAAATAGAAAGTTAAAGATTGTTCAGTGCGGAAATGTCAAGTTCATCAGCCAGTTAAAACGATCATTCGAAACTGATCATTGGTACTCATTGAGCAAAGGTTTACAAATGAAGCATAATGCATGGCATCACACAGTTTGGGATAAATTGGATTACTTGGAGGCTATTTCATAGGTATTCCGGTCTAAATTTTCTCAAAATATAGAAAATTGAGGTAGGATAACATGAGTGTTGGATTCGTGACATTCTTAACTCAAATAAAAAGGTTTGGATGATTTCGTTTGAACATGTAAATTTGATCGGCCAGTTAAAATGATCATTTTAAAATATTCTTTGGTTCTCCTTGAGTAAAGGGATATAAATGAAGCATAATGCATGGTATCATGCAGTTTGGGATACATTGGATTACTTGGAGGCATTTTCGCAAACCTTTCAGTATCAAATGTTGTCATAATATGGAAAATTGAGCTTGTTCAACCTGGGTGTTGGAATCATGTCATTTTGAACTCTAAATCAAAAGTTAAAGAAGATTTAGTACGGACATGTAAGTTGACAAGCTACTTAAATTAATCATTCTAAACTCATTATTGCTGGTCCTTGAGTAAAGGCTAAGAAATGAGGCATAATGCATGGCATCACGCAGTCTGGGATAGATTGGATTACTTGGACACTTTGTCGTAGCTATTTTGGTTTAAATTTTTTCACAAATAAGAAAATTGAGCTAGCTATTGTGTCCGTTGGATTTGTGTCATTTTGAACTCTAAATCAAAAGATACGGACGATTTAGTGCAGACATGTCAAGTTGATTGGCTAGTTGAAATGGTGATTCAAAACTGATCACTGGTGCTCCTTCAGTAAAGGCTGATAAATGAAGCATAATGCATGGCATCACGCAGTTTGGGATACATTGGATTACTTGGAGGCTTTTTTGTAGCTGTTCAGTCTCAAATGTTGTCACAATATGGAAACTATAGCTAACTTAGCGTTGTGTTGGATCCGTGTCATTCTGAACTCTAAATGAAAAGTTACAGTTGATTTAGTGTGAAAATGTCAAATTGGTTGGCCACTTAAAATGGTAATTCCAAATTAATAATTCGTGCTCCTTGAGGAAAGGTTGATAAATGAAACATAACGTGTGGCATCACGCTGTTTGAAGTACATTGGATTACTTGGAGGCTTTGTCGTATCATATTCAGTCTCAAATCTTGTCACATATAGAACATTTAGCTAGATTAACATGTGTGTTGGAATCGTGTCATTCTGAACTCTAAATCAAAATTTACGGACGATTTAGTGCGGACATGTCAAAATGATCGGCCATTTAAAATGATCATTCTAAACTGATCATTGGTGCTCCTTGAGTAAAGGCTTATAAATGAAGCATAACACATGTCATCACGCAGTTTGGGATACATTGGATTATTTGGAGGCTTTGTAGTAGCTCTTTCAATCTTAAGTGTTGTCACAATATTGAAAATTGAGCTAGTTTAATGTGGGCGTTGGGCTCATGTCATTTTGAGCTCTTAGTCAAAAGTTAAAGAAGATTTAGTGCTGACATGTCAAGTTGATCAGCTAGTTAAACTGATCATTGGTGCTCCTTGAATAAAGGCTTATAAATGAAGGATAATGCCCGGCATCATACAGTTTGGGATAGATTGGATTTCTTGGAGTCTTTCCGTAGCTATTTCGGCCTTAAATTTTGTCACAATATAGAAAAATGAACTAGGTTAACGTGAACGTAGGATTCCTGTCATTTTGAATTCTATTTCAAAAGCTATGGATGATTTAGTGCAGATATGTCAAATTGATCGGCCTATTAAAATGATTATTCTAAACTGATCATTGGTGCTTATTCAGTAAAGGCTTATAAATGAAGCATAACGCATTGCATCACACTGTGTGTGATACGTTGGATTACTTGGAGGCTTTTTCGTAACTCTTTCAGTGTCAAATGTTGTTACCATATGAAAAATTGAGCTAGCTTAACCAGTGCATTGGATTCATGTCATTCTGAACTCTAAATCAAAAGTTACGGAGGATTTAGTGCGGATATGTCAAGTTGATCGGCCAATTAAAATGATCATTCTAAAATGATCATTGGTGGTCCTTGAGTAAAGGCTTATAAATGAAGCATAACGCATGGCATCACACAGTTTGGGATACATTGGATTACTCGGAGGCATTGTAGTAGCTCTTTCAATCTAAAATGTTGTCACAATATGAAAAATTGTCCTAACTTAATGTGGGCATTGGACGCATGACATTTTGAGCTCTAGATCAAAAGTTAAAGACAATTTAGTGCTGACATGTCAAGTTGATAGGTGGTAAAAATGATCATTTTGAACTGATCATTGTTGCTCCTTGAAAAAAGGCTAATAAATGAAGCATAATGCATCGCATCACGCAGTTTGGGATGGATTGGATTACTTGGAGTCTTTGTCGTAGCTATTTTGGTAATAAATTTTGTCACAATACAGAAAATTAAGCTAGCTTAACATGAGCGGTTGATTCGTGTCATTTTGAATCCTAAATCACAAGCTATGGATGATTTAGTACGGATATGTCAAGTTGATCGGCCGGTTAAAATGATGATTCTAAGCTGATCATTGGTGCTCATTGAGTAAAGGCTTATAAATGAAGCATAATGCACAACATCACACGGTTTGGGATTGATTGGATTACTTTGAGGTAATGTCGTAGCTCTTGCAGTCTCAAATATTGTCACAACATAGAAAATTGAGCTAACTTAACGTGGGCGTTGGATTCGTATCATTCGGAACTCTAAATCAAAAGTTATGGACGATTTAGTGTGAACATGTCAGGTTGATCAGCCAGTTAAAATTATCATTCTAAAATAATCATTGGTGTTCCTTGAGTCTATAAATGAAGCAAAATGCATGGCATCACATAGTTTGGGATGATTGGATTGCTTGGAGGGTTTGCCATAGCTATTTCAGTCTTAAATTTTATCACAACACATAAAATTTAGCTAGGTTAATGTGGGCATTGGATTCTTCGCATTCTAAACTCTAAATAAAACGTTACGGACGATTAAGTGTCGACATGTCAAGATGATCGGCCAGTTAAAATTATCATTCTAAATTGATCATTGGTGCTTCTTGAGAAAAACCTTATAAATGTAGCATAATGCATGACATCACGCAGTTTAGAATAAATTGGATTACTTGGAGGCTTTCTCATAGCTCTTTCAGCCTCAAATGTTGTCACAGTATTGATAATTGAGCTAGCTTAACGTGGGCATTTGATTCGTCTTATTCTAAACTCTAAAGCAAAAGTTACGGACGATTTAGCACGGACATGTCAAGTTGATCGGGTAGTTCAAATGATAATTCTAAAGTGATCACTGGTGCCCTTGAGTAAAGGCTTTTAAACAAAGCATATTGCATGGCATCATGCATTTTGGGATACATTGGATTACTTAGAGGCTTTGTCATAACTTTTTCCGTCTCAAATGTTCTCACAATCTGAAAAATTGAACTAGCTTAACGTGGGTATCGGACTCATGTAATTTTGAGCTCTAAATCAAAAGTTAAAGACGATTTAGTGCAGACATGTAAGTTGATCAGCTCGTTAAAATGATCATTCTAAACAGATCATTCTAAACAGATCATTGGTGCTCCTTGAGTAAAGGCAATAAATGAAGCATAATACATGGAATCACGCAGTTTGGGATAGATTGGATTACTTCGTGGTTTTGTCGTAGCTTAAATACTATCACAGTATAGAAAATTGATCTACCTTAACATGGGTGTTGGATTCGTGTCATTTTGAACTCTAAATCAAAATTTACATATGATTTAGTGCGCACATGTCAAGTTAATCGGCTAGTTAAAATGATCATACTAATATGATTATCGGTGCTCTTTGAGTAAAAGCTTATAAATGAAGCATCTTACATGACATCATGCAGTTTGGGATACATATGATTACTTGAATGCTTTGTCATATCTCTTTCAATATAAAATGTTGTCAAAATATAGAAAATTGAGCTAGGTTAACGTGGGTATTAGATTCATGTCATTCTCAACTTTATATCAAAAGTTACGGACAGTTACGGCGGACATGTAAAGTTGATCGGCCAGTTAAAATCATCATTCTAAACCAATCACTCGTTCTCTTCAAGTAAAGGCTTATAAATGAAGTATAATGCATGGCATCACACAGCTTAAATTGTGCGTTGGACTCGTGTTATTTTGAGCTTGAAATCAAAAGTTAAAGTGGATTTAGTGGGGAAGTTGATCGGCTAGTTAAAATGATCATTCTAAACTGATCATTGGTTTTCCTTAAGTAAAGGCTTATCAATGAAGGATAGTGCATAGCATCACACAGTTTGTGATATATTGGATTACATGGAGGCTATGTTGTTGCTATTTTGGTCTTAAACTTTTGTCACAATATAGAAAATTAAGCTAGCTTAACGTTGGCCTTGGACTCATGTCACTTTTAGCTCTAAGTTAATCGGTCAGTTAGAATGAATATTCTAAACTAATCATTGGTGATCCTTGAGTAAAGGGTTGTAAATGAAGCATAATGCATGACATTACGAAGTTTCGGATACATTGGACTAATCAGAGGCTTTTTCGTAGCTCTTTAAGCCTCAAATGTTTCCAGAATATAGAAAATTGAGCTAGCTTAACGTGGACATTGCATTCCAAACTCTAAATCAAAAGTTACAGACGATTTAGTGCGGAAATATCAAGTTGATCGGCCAGTTAGAATAATCATGTTAAACTGATCATTGGTGCTCCTTGAGTAAAAGGTTATAAATAAAGCATTATGCATGGCATCACGTAGTTTGAGATACATTGGATTATTTGGAGACTTTTTCGTAGCTCTTTTAGTATAAAACTTTGTCACAATATAAAAAATTGGGCTAACTTAACGTGGGGATTGGATTTATGTCATTTCGAACTCTAAATCAAAAGTTAAAGACGATTTAGTGCAGACATGTCAAATCTATCAGCTAGTAGAATGGTCATTCTAAACGGATCATTGGTGCTCCTTGAGTAAAGGCTTATAAATGAAGCATAACAAATGGCATCACAAAGTTTGGAATGGATTGGATTACTTAAAGGCTTTGTCAATGCTATTTTGGTATTAAATTTTGACAGATATAGAAAATTGAGCTAGGTTAATGTGGGCATTGAATTCGTGTCATTTTAAAGTCTAATTCAAAAGTTACATATGATTTAGTGTGGACATGTAAAATTGATCGGTCAGTTAAAATGATAATTCTAAACCGATCATTCGTGCTCCTTGAGTAAAGGGTTATAAATGAACCATAATGCATGGCATTTTCCAGTTTGGGAAACATTGGATTACTCGGAGGCTTTGTCGTAGCTCTTTTAGTCCCAAATGTTTTCAAAATATAGAAAACTGAGCTAGCTTAATGTGGCAATGGATTCATGTCATTCGGACCTCTAAATCAAAAGTTATAGACAATTTAGTGAGGACTTATCAAGTTGATCGGCCAGTTAAAATGATCATTCTAAAATGATCATTGGTGATCATTCAACAAAGGTTTACAAATGAAGCATAATGCATGGCATCATGCAGTTTGGGAAAGAATGGATTACTTGGAGGCTTTTTCGTAGCTGTTTAGGTTTCAGATTTTGTCACAATATAGAAAATTGAGGTAGTTTAACGTGGGTGTTGGATTTGTGTCATTTTGAACTCTAAATCACAAGTTATGGACGATTTAGTGCTTAAATGTAAAGTTGATCGGGTAGTTAAAATGCTCATTCTAAACTGATCATTGGTGCTCCTTGAATAAATGCATATAAGTGAATAATAATGCAGGGCATCAAAAGTTTACAAAAGAAGCATATTGCATGGCATAACGCAGTTTGGAATAGATTGGATTACATAGAGGCTTTGTCTTAGCTTTTTCGGTTCCAAATATTTTCAAACTATTAAAAATTGAGCTATTTAACGTGGGTGTTGGATTCATGTCATTTTGAGATCTAAATCAAAAGTTAAAGAGGATTTAGTGTGGACATGTCAAGTTGATCAGCTAGTGAAAATGATCATTCCATATTGATCATTGGTACTCATTCAACAAAGGTTTACAAATGAAGCATAATGCATGGCACCACGCACTTTATGAAAGATTGGACTAGTTGGTGGTTTTGTCATACCCATTTCGGTCTTAAAGTTTATCACAATGTAGACAATTCAGCTAGTTTATCGTGGACGATGGATTCATGTCATTCTGAACTCTAAATCAAAAGTTGCAGACGATTTTGTGCGGGCATGTCAAATTGATCGGCCAGTTAAAATGATCATTCTAATCTCATCATTGTTGCTCCTTGAGTAAAGGCTTATAAATAAATCATAATCCATGCATGGTATCACGCAGTTTGGATAGATTGGATTACTTGGAGGCTTTTTCGTAGCTATTTTGGTTTTAAAATTTATCACAATATAGAACGTTGGATTACATGGAGGCTTTGTTGTAGCTCTTTTATTTTCAAATAATGTCACAATATTAAAACAAGAGCTAGATTAACTTGGATGTTGGATTCATGTCATTTTGTGCTGTTAATCAAAAGTTACGGATGATTTCGTGTGGACCTGTCAAGTTTATCGGCTAGTTAAATTGATCGTTCTAAATTGATCATTGGTTCTTATTGATCAAAAGTTTACAAAAGAAGCATATTGCATGGCATAACGCAGTTTGGGATAGATTGGATTACTTGAAGGCTTTGTCGTAGCTATATCGGTTTCAAATATTTTCACACTATTTAAAATTGAGCTAGATTAACGTTACTTTTGGATTCATGTCATTTTGAGCTCAAAATCAAAATTTATAGACCATTTAGTGTGAACATGTCAAGTTGATCGGATAGTTAAAATGATCATTCTAAACTGATCATGGGTGCTCATTGAGCAAAGGTTTACAAATGAATTACTTGTAGTATTTGTCCTAGCTATTTCGATCTTAAATTTTGTCACAATATAGAAAATTGAGCTAGCTTAACGTGGGTGTTAGATTCATGTCGTTATGAACTCTAAATCAAAAGTTATGGACGATTTAGTGCGGACATGTAAAGTTTATCGGCCAGTTAAATTGATCATTCTAAACTGATCATTGGTGCTCCTTGATTAAAGGCTTATAAATAAAACATAATTCATGGCATCACGCAGTTTGGGATACATTGGATTACTTGGAGGTTTTGTCATAGCTCTTTTAGTCTCAAATAATGTTGCAATATTAAAAATTGAGCTACATTAACTTGGGCGTTGGATTCATGTCAATTTGAGGTCTAAATCAAAACTTACAGATGATTTAGTGCGGATCATTCAAGTTTATCAGGTAGTTAAATTGATCATTCTAAACTGATCATTGGTACTCAGTGATCAAAGGTTTACAAATGAAGCATAGTGCATGGCATAATGCAGTTTGGGATAGATTGGATTACTTGGAGGCTTTGTCTTAGCTCATTCGGTTTCAAATATTTTCAAACTATTAAAATTGAGCAAGATTAACATGGGTGTTGGATTCATGTAGTTTTGAGATATAAATCAAAAGTTAAAGACGATTTAGTGTGGACATGTCAAGTTGATGAGATAGTTAAAATGATCATTCCAAACTGATCATTGGTGCTCATTGAGCAAAGGTTTACAAATGAAGCATAATGCATGGCATCATGCACTTTCCGAAAGATTGGATTACTTTGAGGCTTTTTTCATACCTATTTTGCTCTTAAAGTTTATCGCAATATACAAAGTATTCTTTTCAAAGCCTTGTCTTTGAACTTGTGCTTATTCTTTAGAAACTAAGTGTGTGATTCACTTCCTTTCTATTGAAGCCACGGCCAGGTTAGTTTGAGAGATTCAAACTCCATTTGTTAACCTTTGATCGTGTGATTTGATAAAAAAAAACCCCTCCTTTTAGTTCCCTTGCCCGCTTAAGCCAAGAGAGATTCTAGGCCTTGCGAGTAACGGCCGTACCGCTTGGGAGATTGATACTCAATCTTACAAGATTTGGTATCAGAGCTAAAATCTCCTATCCCAGGTTGTGTTCATCCAACCTTTATCCTTTATCTTGTATGCTTTTGTTTTGAATTTTCTAAATTACATCTTATCGAAAAACTAAAGAAAAAAACTTTGTTCTTAATTCTTCATTTGTGTTGTTTTTTGTTGTTGTTTCTTCCCATTTAAATCTAAAACCAAAAAAAAAAATTGCATTTCATTTTTGCTTAATTTCGTCCAATTAAGCGAAAAAAACCCAAAGATATAAACATCATTTCATTTTTTCATTTTCCAATTTAGTTACTAGTTAAGTTTTTTTTTAAAAAAAGAAAAGATTTATATAATATTCCTATTATTTTTCGTCCTAATTTAATATCAAAAAAAAAAAACAAAAACGTTGGCGATGGATTTGTGTCATTCGGACCTCTAAATCAAAAGTTACAGACGGTTGAGTGCGGACATGTCAAGTTGATCGGCTAGTTAAAATGATCATCCTAAACTGATCATTGGTGCTCCTTGAGTAAAGGCTTATAACTAAAGCATAATCAATGGTATCACGTAATTTGGGATACATTGGATTACTTGGAGCTTTTTTGTAGCTCTTTTAGTCTCAAACAATGCTACAATATTAAAAATTGAGCTAGATGCTTGGGCGTTGGATTCATGTCAATTTGAGGTTTAAATAAAAAGTTATGGATGATTGAGTGTGGACATGTCAAGTTTATCAGGTAGTTAAATTGATCATTCTAAACTGATCATTGGTGCTCATTGATCAAAGGTTTACAAATGAAGCATAGTGCACGGCATAACGCAGTTTGGGATAGATTGGATTACTTGGAGGCTTTGTCTTAGCTCTTTTGTTTTCAAATATTTTAAAACTATTAAAAATTGAGCAAGATTAACGTGGGTGTTGGATTCATGTCATTTTGAGATCTAAATCAAAAGTTAAAGACGATTTTGTGTGGACATGTCAAGTTGATCAGCTAGTTAAAATGATAATTCTAAACTGATCATTGGTGCTCATTCTGCAAAGGTTTACAAATGAAGCATAATATATGACATCACACACTTTTGGAAATATTGGTATACTTAGAGGCTTTGTTGTACCTTTCGGTCTTAAAGTTTCGCACAATATAGACAATTGAGCTAGCTTAAAGTGGGCGATGCATTTGCGTCATTCTGAACCCTAAATCAAAAGTTACAGACGATTTAGTGCGGACATGTCAAGTTGATTGGCCAATTAAAATGATCATTTTAAACTGATCACTGGTCCTCCTTCAGTAAAGGCTTATAAATAAAATATAATGCATGGTATCACGCAGTTTAGAATACATTGGATTACTTAGAGGCTTTGTCGTAGCTCTTTCAGTCTCAAATAATGGCATAATATTAAAAATTGCGCTACATTAACTTGGGCATTCGATTCATGTCATTGTGAGCTCTAAATCAAAAGTTACGGACGATTTAGTGCAGACATGTCAAGTTTAATGGATAGTTAAATTGATTATTCTAAACTGATCATTGGTGCTCATTGATTAAAGGTTAACAAATGAAGCATAATCCATGGCATAACGCAGTTTGGGATAGATATGATTACTTGGACACTTTGTTGTAGCTCTTTTGGTCTCAAATATTTTCAGAATTTTAAAAATGGAGCTAGATTAATGTGGGTGTTGGTTTCATGTCATTTTGAGCTCAAAATTTGAAGTTAAAGAGGATTTAGTGTGGACATGTCAAGTTGATCAGCTAGTTAAAATGATCATTTTAAACTGATCAGTGGTGCTCATTGAGCAAAGGTTTACAAAAGAAGCATAATGTATGGCAACAAAAAGTTTGGGATAGAATGAAATACTTGGAGTATTTGTCCAAGCTATTTGATATTAAATTTTTTCACAGTATAGAAAATTGAGCTAGCTTAACGTGGGTGTTAGATTTGTGTCAATTTGAACTCTAAATCTAAAGATTTACAAACGATTTATTGCGTACATGTCAAGTTTATCTGCTAGTTAAATTTATCATTTTAAACCGATCATGGGTGCTCATTGAGCAAAAGTTACCAATTGAATCATAATGGATGGCATCACACAGTTTGTGATAGATTGATTACTTGGAGACTTTTACGTAGCTATTTTGGTTTTAAAATTTATCACAATATAAAAAAATCAGCTAGCTTAACGTGGGTGTTGGATTCGTGTCACTCTAAACACTAAATCAAAAGTTATGGACAATTTAGTGTGGACATGCCAAGTTGATCGGCCAGTTAAAAATAATCGTTCTAAAATGATCATTGGTGCTCATTGATCAAAGGTTTAGAAATGAATCATAATGCATGGCATAATGCAATTTGAGATAGATATGATTACTTAGACGGTTTGTCGTGGCTCTTTCGGTCTCAAATATTTTCACAATATTAATAATTGCGCTAGATTAACATTGGTGTTTGATGAGGGCATCAGATCATCTGGCCGGCCAGAACACCAGAATGGCCGACCAGAATGCTTGCCCGACCAGAATGCTTGCCCGAGACAGCCGGGCCATTTGGCGCGTCTACCGGCCCAAGCGGTAACGCCGGCCCTATGATCAGCCGGGCCGGGCTGGCCACCTTTTCCGGCGAAGAGGCCCAAACCTCCGGCCCAACTGGCGGCAATGTGAACAACACCGCCGGCCCAACTGCTGATGCCACCGGCTCACAAAAGATCTGGCTGGATCCGATGACAACTAGGCCAGCTCCTCGCACAATCCAGCCGGTTCAGCCGATTGCACCACCATTTCCACATCTACACAAGGAGACTCGGATCAACTACGCTACCAGCTTCAAGGCAAGAACCTGGATGAAGTCTCTACACCAGTGGTGCCACCTGGAGCCATGACAAGGAGCAGAACAAGGGCACTCTTCCACAAGTTTAGTTTGTAGGTAGACAAGCTCCTAGAAGATCATCGACAAGGAGCATTGGGCCAAGAGTACAAGGAAGAGTCCAAAGGCTTCTCAACATTGCAAAGGACTCTAGAGACTTGTGCTCTCGTGGCAAAAGAGGTCAAGGCCCAACAATTCATAACCCTACTCCAAGTTGAAGACTAGGAGCTAGGGGTGTGCATGCCACAAGGTCGGCCACCTTCCATTTCTTGGCCGAAAGGTAAGAATGGTAAGTTTTCAATTATATACTTGGCTTTTCTGTTTTGCAGGGTGGGAATAGTAAGATTTACATTTTTGAGTCAAGAACAATTTAGGTAGTTGTCCTTTTTCGGTTATTTCATTTTTGTAATTTTCCTTGTGCACTTTTGTAACTTTCCCATTTTTGTTTTGGGTCGACCCTAGAAGGTCAAGGCTACCGAGCATATTAATAAGGCCCCTTCAGCATTGTAGTTGAATAACTTCTTGATATTAATAAAGATAGAACTTTTTCCTACGAGTTTTTCTCATAAAACTCTTTCGCTTAGAACCCTAGTTGAGACCAGCCCTCCTAGCTTCTAAGTTGTCATTTATCGCGAGGTTCATCACCCCTCGTGTGCTTCACTTCACCTCTCCATCCAATAGCCACCAGAAAACCCCCATCCAGAAGCCTAAGGCCGAGTTTCTCGCCTAATCTTCTCCAACCAGTCCGCGAGTGTTATGGCCTTCATTCAAGGCTTGTATCATATTGGTGTCAGAGCTTAATTTCCTAAAACCAGGTTGTTTCTATCCTTTAATTTAGTCTTAATTCCAAAAAAAGCATTTGTTTAAGTCTCGTTAAAAAAATAAAAAAAATAACATCTTGAATTCAAACCGAGTTCATCTAACTCCTATGTGCATCACTAGGGTTGAGATTCATTCTTTGCATTACAACTTCGGTTTTTCCTATTTGTTAAGCATAATTTCCATTCTTGATTAATTTATCAAAAGCAAAAAAATATAGAAAACTACCAAGAAAATCGACCAAAAAAGATCTAGGAGATTTGCGCATTAATTGCTAGAAAGTTTCCTTTTTTCTACTCTTCCTTTTTCTCAAATTTTCCTTTTGTTCTATTTGCATCTTCTACTATAAAAGAAAAATCTCGTAATAAATTCTTAGGAGTAAATTAACTTGTTTTTCTTCTTGTAGCAAACGATGGCTGAAGGAAACCAAGATGCAACCAAGGCCATGATGGCCATGTTCACCACCCTCCAAACACAACTTGCATCAATCGGCGAGAGGTTGGAGCCTGTGGAGAGGCCAGTGAGATTCCAGGAAATAAGGCACGTGAGAGCTGACCAAGACCTTGCTGAAGGTCCTGATCACCCAAGGACATGGGCTGAACAGAAGGAGCCCCAGCCGGATGGAGATGAGGACACACAGCCTCACGGCTATCACACTAGGCCGAGAGGACCTCCACGGCAACCAAAAGCAGAGGGCAATGGCTACGAGCCCTATGGTCATCACCAAAGACCAAGGATGCCCCCTATACATCATGAGGATGGAGATGACTACACCTACAATTGGGTAAACAGTCATGATGTCAAGCTAACACCTCCTAGTTTTGCAGGAAAAGTAGACCCGAAGGCCTATCTAGATTGGGAGAGGAGGATGGATCACATCTTCGACCATTACAACCAACCAGGCCATAGGAGAGTCTCCATGGCAGTAGTAGAACTCACGGATAATGCCCTCATCTGGTGGGATCATGAGGCTTCTGACCGTAGGAGAAGGAGATTGAGGCCCGTAGACTCTTGGGTCGACATGAAGGACCTCATGAGGCAAAGGTTTGTCCCACCTTATTTCCATAGGGATTTGCAACGACGTTTTTGTACTCTTAAACAGGACACCAGATCAGTAGAGGAGTACTACGAGGAGTTTGAAAGGCTAAGGAACCGACTGGAGCTCAATGGCGATGAGGAGGCATTGATGGCTCAATTTGTGGATGGATTGCAAGAGAGGATCAGCCAAAAAGTGGAGAGACAAATCTACAACGATTTCAAGGACTTGTTCCACCTCTCTGTCCAGGTTGAGCAGCACATCAGGCGTAAGAGCCAAGACCTAAGCAGCAAGCCTAAGACACCTTGGGCACCAAGCACTGGCACCAAGCCCAAGACACCTTGGGCACCAAGCACTGGCACCAAGCCCGTAGACAAGAGTGTGGAAATCGAATCACGGTTCAAGAGCAAGCCTCCTGAGCAAACCCGTGACAAGAGAGAGAGCCTAGTAAGTCTTATAAACCTCAGAGATCATGTGACATCACTTTTTTAAGTGTAGGGGTCGCTGTCACATCTCAAGGGAGTGCCCAAACAACCAAGTCATGCTGATCACGGAAGCCGGAGAGTATGAGTCTCAAGATGAAGAGGACTTTTAACCAGAAGAAGAATACAGTGACATTGAATACCCTGATGTGGGGGAAGTGCTGGTCACTAAGACGCATCCTCAGTGCAATGGTAGACCCCTCCGAAACCATTCAAAGGGAGAACATCTTCCATAGCCGGTGCACCATCAAGGGCAAGGTATGTAATCTCATCATAGATGGTGGTTCTTGCACTAATGTGGCTAGTGCGTATATGGTTGATAAGCTAGGTCTAGAGAAGACAAAGCACCCCCGCCCATATTGACTGAGAAGGCTAGATGATAAGGTGGAGCTCAAGATTCATGAGCAAGTAACCGTGCCATTCAGTGTGGGCAGATACCAGGATCAGGTAGTCTGTGATGTAGTACCTATGCAAGCTGGCCATCTTCTGCTAGGAAGGCCATGTCAGTTTGACAAGGAGACAAGGCATGATGTCCAAACCAATCTCTACACATTTGTGCACGATAAGAGAAAGGTCAGCCTAGCTCCTCTCACACCTGCCCAGGTACATGAGCTACAACAGCAAATGAGTAAGGAAAAGAAACTCATTAAATCTAACTTTCTCATTCAACTGAGTCATGTCCGGAGAGCTTTAGCATCAAAGCACTCAATGTTACTAATGGTTTTCAAAGAGGTTTTGAGTGTAGAGAAAGAACGGTTATAGATACCTCCTGAAGTAGCAGCCCTCCTCAACAAATTCCAGGATGTATTCCCTGAGGAGATACCAGCAGGCTTGCCTCCCTTACGCGGCATAGAGCACCAGATCGATCTCGTGCTCGGAGCAGCCCTACCCAATCGACCAGCCTATTGGATGAGTCCAGAGGAATCCAAAGAGCTTGAGAAGCAGGTTAAGGAGCTCTTGGAGAAATGCTATGTTCGAGAGACCCTCAGTCCATGTGCCGTACCAGTGCTGCTAGTCCTCAAGAAGGATGGGACTTGGCGAATGTGCGTAAACTGCCGAGCAATCAACAACATCACAGTCAAGTACCGACATCCTATACCACGGCTGGACGACATGCTAGATGAACTAAGTGGAGCCACGGTCTTCTCCAAGATAGACCTCAAGAGTGGATACCACCAGGTCAGAATGAAAGAGGGTGATGAGTGGAAGACTGCTTTCAAGACAAAGCAAGGGCTCTACGAATGGAAAGTCATGCCATTTGGCTTGACTAATCCCCCAAGCACCTTCATGTGCCTTATGAACCAAGTTCTTAGGGCGTACATCAGTATGTTTTTAGTAGTCTATTTTTATGATATACTTGTTTACAGTAAGTGCCTACGGGAACACCTTACACATCTTGAGATGGTGCTTAAAACCCTTCCACAAGAAGAGCTTTATGCCAATCTCAAGAAGTGTACCTTTTGTACTGACAAGCTTGTTTTCTTAGGCTTTGTTGTAACTTCACAGGGCTTCCAGGTTGATGAAGAAAAGATTCGAGCCATACAAGAATGGCCAACACCGAGAAACATCAGCCAAGTGAGAAGCTTCCACGGCCTGGCCAGCTTCTACAGAAGATTCGGGCCCAACTTCAGCAGCATTGCCTCACCATTGACGGCAGTAGTGAAGAAGAATGTGGGATTCAGTTGGGGAGAAGCTCAAGAGAAGGCATTCAAGGCCTTGATGGACAGCCTCACACATGCACCAGTGCTAGTCCTGCCCGATTTCAACAAGACGTTTGAACTGGAGTGTGATGCCTCTGGAATAGGCATAGGAGCAGTGGTAACCCAAAGAGGAAGGCCAGTGGCATACTTCAGTGATAAGTTAGGTGGGGCCTCATTGAATTACCCCACCTACGACAAGGAGCTCTATGTCCTAGTCCGAGACTTGGAAACTTGGCAACATTACTTGTTGTCCAAGGAGTTTGTGATCCACACTGATCACAAGACTCTCAAACATCTCAGAGGGCAAACCAATCTTAAGAGGAGACATGCTAGGTGGATGGAGTTTCTAGAAACCTTCCCGTACGTCATCAAGTACAAGAAGGGCAAGGATAATGTGGTAGCCGATGCACTATCAAGACGGTTTGCTTTGATATCTACCATGGAAGCAAAGGTCTTAGGATTCGAGCACACCAAGGACCTGTATAAGGATGATCCTGACTTTGCTGAGAGCTACAAGGAGTGTGGCACAGGGAGTCATGGCAAGTTCTACATCCATGATGGGTTCTTGTTCCGAGAAAGAAGACTGTGCATACCACAAGGATCTCTACGAGAGCTTATCACCCGAGAAGCTCATGGAGGAGGTCTTATGGGCCACTTTGGTGTTGACAAGACACTAGCAGTGGTCAAGGAGCACTTCTACTGGCCACACATCAAGAGGTCAGTAGAAGCCCATTGTGCAAGGTGCATCACTTGCAAGAAGGCGAAGTCCCGAGTGCACCCTCACGGGTTGTATCTCCCTCTGCCCATACCTACACATCCATGGGTGGACATTTCCATGGACTTTGTTCTAGGTCTGCCCAAGATCAATCACAAAGATGCTATCTTTGTAGTGGTGGACCGATTTTCAAAGATGGCACATTTTATCCCATGTGCCAATGTTAATGACGCCACACAAACAACCGAACTGTTCTTCAGAGAGGTAGTGCGACTTCATGGAGTGCCAAGGACCATCGTGTCAGACAGAGACACCAAATTTCTCAGCCACTACTGGAGGACCCTCTGGAGAAAGCTAGGCACGAAGCTGCTCTTCTCTACCACCTGCCATCCTCAAATCGATGGCCAAACTGAAGTAGTCAACCGGAAATTGTCGACTCTTCCCAGGACCACACTAGGGAAGAACCTCAAGACATGGGTTGAGTGCCTGCCATTCATAGAGTTTGCGTACAACCGAGTAGTGCATTCAGCCACAAAGAAGACCCCTTTTGAAGTGGTCTAGGGCTTCAACCCTCAAACACCTTTAGAGCAAACACCACTGCCACAACCAGAGATGACCAACCTCAATGGATCATCTAAGGCAGAGTTCATAAAGAAGATACACCAGAAGGTAGCAGAGAACCTGGAAAACAGGACCGGGCAGTACTGACTCACGCCAACAAGGGGAGAAGAGAGATGATTTTTCAACCAGGCGATTGGGTGTGGCTACACCTACGGTAAGAAAGGTTCCCCAACCAAAGGAGTTCCAAGCTGGCCCCAAGAGGAGATGGACCATTCAGAGTGCTGGAGAGGATCAACAACAACACTTACCGGATTGAGCTTCCAGGTGAGTTTAATGTGTCTAACACATTCAATGTGACTGATTTAGCTCCTTTCCTTGCAGATGAGCCAGTTTTGAGGTCAAAACCTACTGAAGGGGGGAGGGGATGATGAGGGCATCAGATCGTCTGGCCGGCCAGAAGACCAGAATGGCCGACAAGAATGCTTGCCCGAGACAGCCGGGCCATTTGGCGCGTCTACCGGCCCAAGCGGTACTGCCGGCCCTATGATCAGCCGGGCCGGGCTGGCCAACTTTTCTGGCGAAGAGGCCCAAACCTCCGGCCCAACTGGTGGTGACGTAAACAACACTACCGGCCCAACTGTTTACGCCTCCGGCTCACAAAATGATCTGGCCGGATCCGATGACAACTCGACCAGCTCCTCGCACAATCCAGCCGGTTCAGCCGATTGCACCACCATTTCCACATCTACACAAGGAGACTCGGATCAACTACGCTACCAGCTTCAAGGCATGAACCTGGATGAAGTCTCTACACCAGTGGTGCCACCCGGAGACATGACAAGGAGGAGAACAAGGGCACTCTTCAACAAGTTCAGTTTGTGGGTAGAGAAGCTCCTAGAAGATCATCGACAAGGAGCATTGGGCCAAGAGTACAAGGAAGAGTCCAAAGGCTTCTCAAGATTGAAAATGACTCCACAGACTTGTGCTCTCGTGGAAAAAGAGGTCAAGACCCAACAATTCAAAACCCTACTCCAAGTCGAAGACTAGGAGCTAGGCGCATGCATGCCACAAGGTCGGCCACCTTCCATTTCTTGGCCGAAAGCTAAGAATGGTAATTTTTCAATTATATACTTTCCTTTTCTATTTTGCAGGGTAGGAATAGTAAGTTTTACATTTTTGAGTTAAGAACAATTTAGGTAGTTGTCCTTTTTCGGTTATTTCCTTTTTGTAATTTTCCTTGTGCACTTTTGTAACTTTTCCATTTTTTTTGGGTGAACCCTAGAAGGTCAAGGCTGCCGAGCATATTAATAAGGCTCCTTCAACATTGTAGTTCGACAAGTTTTTGATATTAATAAAGATAAATCTTTTTCCTATGAGTTTTTCTCATAAAACTTTTTCGCTTAGAACCCTAGTTGAGACCAGCCCTCTTAGCTTCTAAGTTGTGATTTATCACAAGGTTCATCACCCCTCGTGTGGTTCACTTCACCTCTCCATCCAATACCCACCAGAAAACCCCCATCCAGAAGCGTAAGGTCGAGTTTCTCGCTTAATCTTCTCCAACTAGTCCGCGAGTGTTACGGGCTTGATTCAAGGCTTGTATTAATGTTGGATTCATATCATTTTATGCTATAAATCAAAACTTAAAGATGATTTACTGTGTAAATGTCAAGTTGATCAGGTAATTAAAATGATCATTCTAAACTGATTATTAGTGCTCATTGAGCAAAGGTTTACACCTCAAGCATAATGCATGGCAACACACAGTCAGGGATATAATGAATTTATTGGAGTGTTTGTCCTGCTATTTCTATCTTAAATTTTTACACAGTACAGAAATTTGAGAAAGCTAAACGTGGGCGTAGGATTCGTGTCATTCTGAACTCTAAATGAAAAGTTATGGACGATTTAGTGCGGAAATTTGAAGTTTATCGGCCAATTAATTTCATAATTCTAAACTGATCATTGGTCCTCATTGAGCAAAGGTTTAGAAATGAAGCATAATATATGACATCATGCACTTGTGGAAATATTGGTAAACTTAGAGGCTTTGTTGTACCTTTCGGTCTTAAAGTTTATCACAATATAGACAATTGAGCTACCTTAACATGGGTGTTGGATTCGTGTCATTCTGAACTCTAAATCAAAAGTTACGGACGATTTAGTGCAGACATGTCAAGTTGATCGGCCAGTTAAAATGATAATTCTAAACTGATCCTTGGCGATCCTTGAGTAAAGGCTTATAAATAAAGCATAATGCATGGTATTACGCAGTTTGCATACATTGGATTACTTGGAGGCTTTATCGTAGCTCTTTTAGTCCCAAATAATGTCACAATATTAAAATTTGAACTAGATTAATTTGGGCATTGGATACATGTCAGTTTCAGTTCTAAATAAGAAGTTATGGACTATTTAGTGCGGTCATGTCAAGTTTATCGGCTAGATAACTTGATCATTCTAAACTGATCGTTGGTGCTCACTTATCAAAGGTATACAAATGAAGCATAATGCATGGCATAACACAGTTTGGGATAGATATGAATACTTGGAGGGTTTGTCGTGGCTCTTTCGGTCTCAAATACTTTCATAATATTAAAAATTCAGCTATAATAATGTGGTGTTGGATTCATGTCATTTTGAGCTCTAAATCAAAAGTTAAAGAAGATTTAGTCCGTACATGTCAAGTTGATCAGCTAGTTAAAATGATCTTTCTAAACTGATCATTGATTTCCTTGAGTAAAGGCTTATAAAGAAAGCATAATCCATGGTATCACGCAGTTTGGGATACATTGGATTACTTGGAGTCTTTGTCGTAGCTCATTTAGTCTCAAGTAATGCCACAGTATTAAAAATTAAGCTAGATTAATTTGGACGTTGGATTCATGTCAGTTTGAGTTCTAAATCAAAAGTTATGGACAATTTAGTGCGGACATGTCAAGTTTATCGGCTAGATAACTTGATCATTCTAAACTGATCATTGGTGCTCATTGATCAAAGGTTTACAAATGTAGCATAATCCATGGGATAACGCAGTTTGGGATAGATATGAATACTTGGAGGGTTTGTCGTGGCTCTTTCGGTCTGAAATACTTTCACAATATAAAAAATTGAGCTAGACTAATGTGAGTGTTGGATTCATGTCATTTTGAGTTCTAAATCAAAAGTTAAAGACGATTTAGTGCATACATGTCAAGTTTATCAGCTAGTTAAAATGATCATTCTAAACTGATCATTGGTGTCCTTGAGTAAAGGCTTATAAATAAAGCATAAGTCATGGTATCACGCAGTTTTGGGATACATTGGATTACTTGGAGGCTTTTTCGTAGCTCTTTTAGCCTCAAATAATGTCGCATTACTAAAAATTGAGCTAGATTAACTTGGGCGTTGGATTCATGTCAATTTAAGGTCTAAATCAAAAGTTATGGATGATTGAGTGCGGACATGTGAAGTTTATCAGGTAGTTAAATTGATCATTCTAACCTTATCATTGGTGCTCATTGATCAAAGGTTTACAAATGAAGCATAGTGCATGGCATAACACAGTTTGGGATAGATTGGATTACTTGGAGGCTTTGTCTTAGCTCTTTCGGTTTCAAATATTTTCAAATTTTAAAAAATTGAGCTAGATTAATGTGGGTGTTGGGTTCATGTCATTTTGAGATCTAAATCAAAAGTTAAAGATGATTTAGTGTGGACATGTCAAGTTGATCAGCCAGTTAAAATGAATATTCTAAACCGATCATTAGTGCTCATTGAGCAAAGGTTTACAAATGTGGCATAATGCATGATATCACGCACTTTCGGAAAGATTGGATTACTTGGAGGCGTTGTTATACCTATTTTCGTCTTAAAGTTTATCATAATATAGACAATTGAGCTAGCTTAACGTTGGCGATGGATTCATGTCATCCTGAACTCTAAATTAAAAGTTATGGACGATTTAGTGCGGACATGTCAAGTTGATCGGCTAGTTAAAATTCATTATCCAAAACTGATCCTTGGTGCTACTTTAGTAAATGCTTATAAATAAAGCATAATCCATGGCATCACGCAGTTTGGGATACATTGGATTATTTGGAGGCTTTGTCATAGCTATTTTAGCCTCAAATAATGTCGCAATATTGAAAATTGAGCTAGATTAACTTGGGCATTGGATTCTTGTCAATTTGAGGTCTAAATCAAAAGTTACGGATGATTGAGTGCGGTCATGTAAAGTTGATCAGGTAGTTAAATTGATCATTCTAAACTGATCATTGGTGCTCATTGATCAAAGGTTTACAAATGAAGCATAGTGCATGCATAACGCAGTTTGGGTCAGATTGAATTATTTGAACGCTTTGTCGTAGCTCTTTTGGTTTCAAATATATTCAACCTATTAAAAATTGAGCTATATTAACGTGGGTGTTGGATATATGTCATATTGAGATCTAAATCAAAAGTTAAAGACAATTTAGTGTGGGCATGTCAAGTTGATCAGCTAGTTAAAATGATCATTCTAAACTGATCATTGGTGCTCATTGAGAAAAGGTTTACATATGGAGCATAATTTATGGCATCACGCACTTTCGGAAAGACTGGATTACTTTGAGGCTTTTTCATACCTATTTCGGTCTTAAATTTTCGCACAATTTAGAAAATTGAGCTAGTTTAACGTGGGCGTTGGATTCGTGTCATTCTGAACTCTAAATCAAAAGTTACAGAAGATTTAGTGCGGTCATGTCATGTTGATTGGCCAATTAAAATGATCATTATAAACTGAACATTTATGCTCCTTTAGTAAAAGCTTATAAATCCATTGGATTATAATGCATGGTATCACGGAGTTTAGAATACATTGGATTATTTGGAGGATATATCATAGCTCTTTCACTCTCAAATAATGTCATAATATTAAAAATTGAGTTACATTAACTTGGGCGTTTGATTCATGTCATTTTGAGCTGTAAATCAAAAGTTACGGACGATTTAGTACGGCCATATCAAGTTTAATTGCTAGTTAAATTGATCATTCTAAACTGATCATTGGTGCTCAAGGTTAACAAATGAAGCATAATGTATGGCATAACGTAGTTTGGAATAGATATGATTACTTGGAGGCTTTGTTGTACCTCTTTCCGTCTCAAATATTTTCAGAATTTTAAAATTTGAGCTAGATTATTGTGAGTGTTGGATTCATGTCATTTTGAGCTCTAAATCAAAAGTTAAAGACGATTTAGTGCAGACATTTCAAGTTGATCATTCTAAACTGATCATTGGTGCTCATTGAGAAAAGGTTTACAAATGAAGCATAATGTTTGGCAACACACAGTTTGAGATAGAATGAAATACTTGGAGTATTTTTCCAAGCTATTTCGATATTAAATTTTGTCAAAGTATAGAAAATTGAGCTAGCTTAATGTGGTTGTTAGATTCGTGTCTTTTTGAACTCTAAAACCAAATTTATGGATGATTTAGTGCATACATGTCAATTTTATATGCTGGTTAAATTGATCATTCTAAACCGATCATTAGTGCTCATTGAGCAAAAGTTAACAAATGAAGCATAATGCATGGCATCACACAGTTTGTGATAGATTGATTACTTGAAGACTTTTACATAGATATTTTGGCCTTAAATTTTAGCACAATATAAAAAATTGAGGTAGATTAACGTGGGCGTTGGATTCGTGTCATTCTGAACTCTAAATCGAAAATTACAGACAATTTAGTGCGGACATGTCAAGTTGAATGGCCAGTTAAAATGATCATTCTAAACTAATCATTTGGTGCTCCCTGAGTAAAGGCTTATAAATGAGGCATAATGCATGGCATCATGAAGTTTGGGATACGTTGGATTATTTGCAGGTTTTGTCATAGCTCTTACAGTCTCAAATAATGTCAGAATATTAAAAATTGAGCTAGATTACTTTGTGCGTTGGACTCATGTAATTTTGAGCTCTAAATCAAAAGTTAAAGACGATTTAGTGCATACATGTCAAGTTGATCAAATAGTTAAAATGATCATTCTAAACCGATCATTAGATCTCCTTGAGTAAAGGCTTATAAATGAAGCATAATGCATGGTGTCACACACTTTAGGATACATTGGATTACTTGGAGGCTTTGTCGTAGCTCTTAGAGTCTCAAATAATGTCACAATATTAAAAATTAAGCTAGATTAATTAGGGCGTTGGATTCATACCATTTTGAGCACTAAATCAAAAGTTATGGACGATATAGAGGGGATAATTCAAGTTCAACGGCTAGATAAATTGATCATTCTAAACTGATCATTGGTGCTCATTGATCAAAGGATTACAAATGAAGCATAATGCTTGACATAACGCAGTTTGCGATAGATGTGATTACTTGGACGCTTTGTCGTGGCTCTCTCGCTCTCAAATATTCTCACAATATTAAAAATTGAGCTAGACTAACGTGGGTGTTTGATTCATGTCATTTTGGGCTCTAAATTAAAAGTTAAAAGACGATTTAGTGTAGACATGTCAAGTTGATCAGCTAGTTAAAATTATCATTCTAAACTGATCATTGGTGCTCATTAAGCAAAGGTTTACAAATGAAGCATAATGCATGGCAACACACACTTTGGCATAGAATGAAATGCTTGGAGTATTTTTCCTAGCTATTTCGATACTAAATTTTGTCATAATATAGAAAATTGAGCTAACTTAACGTGGGTGTTAGATTCATGTTATTTTGAACGCTAAATCAAAAGTTACGGATGATTTAGTGCAGACATGTCAAGTTTATCTGCTAGTTGAATTGATCATTCTAAACTGATCATTGGTGCTCATTGAGCAACGGTTTATAAATGAAGCATAATGCATGGTATCACGCACTTTGGGATACATTGAATTACTTGGAGGCTTTGTCCTAGCTCTTAGAGTCTTAAATAATTTCGCAATATTCAAATTTTTGGTGGATTAACTTGGGTGTTGGATTAATGTCGTTTTGAGCTCCAAACCAAAAATTATGGATGATTTAGTGCGGAGATGTCAGGTTTATCGACTAGTCAAATTGATCATTCTAAACTGATCATTTATGCTCATTGATCAAAGCTTTACACATGAATCATAATGCTTGACATACTGCAGTTTGGGATAGATATGATTACTTGGATGGTTTTTTGGTCTCAAGTATTTTCACAATAATAAAACTTGAGCTAGATTAATGTGGGTGTTGGATTCATGTCATTTTGAACTCTAAATCAAAAGTTGAAGACGATTTAGTGCATACATATCAAGTTGATCAGTTAGATAAAATGATCATTCTAAACTGATCATTGGTGCTCATGGAATAAAGGTGCATAATGCATTGCAACACATAGTTTGGCATAGAATCATATAGTTGGAGTATTTGTCCTAGATATTTCGATATTATATTTTGTCACATTATAGAAAATTGAGATAGCTTAATGTGATGTTAGATTCGTGTTATTCTGAACACTAAAACAAAAGTTACGGGCGATTTAGTGCGGATATATCAAGATTATCTACTAGTTAAATTCATCATTCTAAACTGATCATTGGTGCTCATTGAGAAAAGGTTAACAAATAAAGCATAATGCATGGCATCACGCAGTTTGGGATATATTGATTACTCGGAGGCTTTTTCGTAGCTATTTTGGTCTTTACTTTTATCACAATAATATAATTGACATAGCTTAACGTGGGTATTGGATTCGTGTCATTCTTAACTCCAAATAAAAATTTACAGATGATTTAGTGCCGACATGTCAAGTTGATCGGTCAGTTAAATGATCATTCGAAACTGATCACTAGTTCTCCTTGAGTAAAAGTTTATAAATGAAGCATAATGCATGGCATCACGCAGTTTGGGTTACAATGGATTACTTGGAGACTTTGTCGTAGCTCTTACAGTCTCAAATGTTTTCACAATATTAAAAACTTGCGCTAGATTAACGTGAGCGTATAATTCATATCATTTGGAGCTCTAAATAAAAAGTTAAAGACAATTTAGTGCTAACATGTCAAGTTGATCAGTTAGTTAAAATGATCATTCTAAACTGATCATTGCTGCTCATTCGCCAAAGGTTTACAAATGAAGCATAATGGATGGCATCACCCACTTTGGGGAAAATTGGATTGCTTGGAGGCTTTGTCATACCTATTTCGGTCTTAAATTTATCACAATATAGAGAACTTAGCTAGCTTAACGTGGGCGTTCATTGGTGTCAATCTAAACACTAAATCACAAGTTGCAGACGATTTAGAGCGGACATGTCAAGTTTATCGCCTAGTTAAATTCATCATTCAAAACTGATAATTGGTGCTCATTATTCAAAGGTTTACAAGTGAAGCACAATGCATGGCATCACACAGTTTGGGGTACATTGGATTACTTGGAGGCTTTGTCGTAGCTCTTTCAGTCTCAAATAATGTCACAATATTAAAAATAGAGCTAGATTAATGTGGGCGTTGGATTCATGTGCTTTTGAGCTCTAAAACGAAAGTTACGGACGATTCAGTGCTGACATATCAAGTTTATCAGCTAGTTAAAGTGATCATTCTAAACTGATCATTGGTGGTCATTTAGCAAAGCAATACAAATGAAGCATAATGCATGGTATCACACAGTTTGGGATAGAATGGATTAGTTGGTGAATATGTCGTAGCTATTTTGGTATTAAATTCTATCACAATATAGATGATTGGGCTACCTTAACGTGGACATTTGATACAGGAACAAGAGGACTTGTTCGAGCAAGGGAACTGCTGGAGAGACTCTAGCTGGCTGTACAGCATTTTCTAGAGACTCAAGAGTGATGGGTTGATGGTGACCCTTCAGCTGGCTGTAGGGCACTCTATGGAGGATCTAAGTTAGGATTGAGTAGAGAGGTGGATCAAGAGACGCCACACAGATTATGGAAGGTCTGTGATAAGTCTAGAGCACTCAAGCTTCAAGGATTCTCACACAAGAAGGCTGGAGTCGTCAGCTCCTTTCAAAGGAAGAAAAACTAGGTTTTTATTTCATAAAACTTAAGTGATTACATGCTGAGAAGGGACTTTATATATTTGTCCAGCAGCAGGTGCCTTCTAGGGCTGAAAATACATTATAATGAAAGGACTAAAGCAAAAATAACAACAAGACATTAGGACCTAATGACAAATAAAAGACTCTTAAACTTAACAGTCACATTCCTGTAAAAATAAGCAAATAAACTTGTTAATTCAAACATAAATATTTTAAATACGCACCTTGGTCTGTTGTAGCTCCTTATAATGCCTTTTTAAGTTTGTTTAGCAATGATGAACATGGTTGTATCTCTGAACCCTTGTAAAACTGGAAGGAGTGAAATTGTGGTAGTCTTTAGTTGTTCATAATCTCCTTTTTGTAATTCTTTAGTAAGTTCAGCTTCATGGAATACTCCATCTTCTATGATTGTTATGAGACCCTCGACAGACTTGTTGAACATCTTACTAAGGTTTCTTGTGCCTGATCTTCTTCTTGGAGCTTGTCTCATAATAGGTATATTAATGGGCTCTTCCTTAGCTTCTAGTGAGCTAGTATTGATGTCCTCATCATCTCCTCCCTCTTGAAAAGGTTCTGTCCTCAGAACAGGTACATCTGCATGAAAAGGAGCAAGATCAGTAATATTAAAAGTAGGAGATATGGTCATCTCACCATGCAACTTAAGCTTAGTTCCCAATTTTTTCCATAACGTCTTCCAGAAATGACTTAGAAATTTGGTATCACGATCTGAAACGATTGTTCTGGGAACTCCATGTAGGCGCACTATTTCTTTAAAAAAAAAGATCAGCTATTTTTGTAGCATCATTAGTCTTGTTACATGCTATAAAATGAGCCATCTTTGAGAACCTGTCTACAACTACAAAGATAGAATCCTTGTGGTTGATATTCGGCAGACCTAAGACAAAGTCCATAGAGATGTCTACCCAAGGTAGGTTAGGAATGGGTAAAGGCATATAACAACCATAGGGGTGCGACCTGGATTTTGCTTTCAAGCAAGTGATGCACTTACAACAGAATCTTTCAACATCTCGTTTTAGATGTGGCCAATAGAAACCATAAGTACACTCAATGTCTTATCTCGGCCAAAATGACCAATGAGCTTCTCCAATTAATAGTTCTCTCATTGATCCCTGAGGAATACAAAGACGCTTTTCCTTAAACAAAAATCCATCATGTTGATAAAACATACCAGATGCAGCCTTGTTGGTCTCCTTAAACAGTTCTTGAAAATCTGGATTAGTTTCATACATTGCCTTGATGTGTTCAAATCCCATAATCTTAGCTTCCATTGTGCTGATGAGAGCATGTCTGCTTGATAACGCGTCAGCCACAAAGTTATGTTTACCTTTCTTATATTTGATCACATAGGGAAAAGACTCCACAAATTCAAGCCACTTTGCATGCATATTCTTAAGCTTAGTTGGTCCTCTTAAGTGCTTGAGCGTCTCATGATCTGTATGAATAACAAACTCCTTTGACAGTAGGTAATGTTGCCAAGTTTCAAGAGACCTTACCAAAGCATAGAGCTCCTTATCATATGTGGGATAGTTAAGTGAAGCTCCACTAAGTTTCTCACTGAAGTAAGCCACTGGTTTTCCTCCTTGCAATAGGACAGCTCCTATACCTGTTCGAGAAGCATCACATTCAATTTCAAAGGTTTTATCAAAGTTAGGAAGTACCAAAGCAGGCGCATGTGTGAGGCTATCTTTCAGCTTGTTGAATGCCTTCTCTTGTGCTGGTCCCCATTTGAACTCCACATTCTTCTTAATTACTGAAGTGAGGGGTGCAGTAACACTACTAAAGTCTTTGACAAATCTTCTATAGAAACTAGCCAATCCATGGAAACTCCTCACATGTCCGATTGTTGTTGGGGTTGGCCAATCTTGAATTTCTTTGATCTTTTCTTCATCGACCTTTAAGCCCTGAGAACTTACAATAAATCCTAGGAATACAACTTGATAAGTGCAGAAAGTACATTTCTTAAGGTTAGCATAAAGGTTTTCAGCCTTAAGCGTTTCTAGTACCTGCTCAATATGTTGTAAGTGATCTTCAAGATTAGAGCTATAGATTAGAATGTCATCAAAATAAACTACTACGAACTTACAGATAAATGCTCTTGGGACGTGGTTCATGAGTCTCATGAAAGTACTTGGAGCGTTTGTGAGTACAAATGGCATGACTAGCCATTCATACAATCCTTTTTTGGTTTTAAACGCTGTCTTCAATTCATCACCTTCCTTCATTCTCACCTGATGATATCCACTTCTTAGATCAATTTTTGAGAATATAGTTGCTCCATTGAGTTCATCTAGCATGTCATCAAGTCTTGGAATTGGATGTCGGTATTTGACAGTGATATTGTTGATTTCTCTACAATCAACACACATTCTCCAAGTTCAATTTCTTAGGCACTAGAAGAACAGGAACAGCACATGGGCTTAGACTTTCTCGGATATAGCCCTTAGACATTAAGTCTTGTACTTGTCTTTCCAGCTCCTTTGCTTCTTCTGGATTCACTCTATAGGCATATCGGTTTGGCAATGGTGCTCCAGGAACAAGATCAATCTGATGCTCGATTCCTCTTATAGGTGGCAGTCCTGGTGGTATCTCTTCTGGAAAAACATCAGTGAATTTGTCAAAAAGCTCTAGAACAGCAGCAGGGAGTTCTCCTTTTCTTGTCCTGAAAACAACACTTCTTTAAAGATCATTAGTAGCACCTCTTCTTTAGAATCAAGAGATTTCAAAACAGTGACAGGTGTTACATAAAGGTTAGTTTTATTTAGCTTTTCTCCTTTAGACATAGTTTGTTGCATCTCATGCACTTCCTGTGGAGTTAAAGGTGCTAAGCTATGTTTTTGTTATTGTGCATGAATGTATAGTGATTGGTGCATCCATTGTGTAATGCTTCTTTGTCAAATTGCCATGGACGACCTAGAAGTAGATGTCCAGCTTGCATAGGCACCACATCACACACAACTTGATCTGCATACTTGCCTATGCTGAATGGTATGGTGACTTGTTCTGCGAATTTTAGCTCAGTTTCATCGTTCAGCCATTTGAGCTTGTATGGTTAAGGATGCTTTGTCATTTGTAACCCTAGCTTATCAACCAAATACTTGCTGCCTACGTTAGTACAAGAACCACCATCTATGATCAAGCTACATACCTTAGAGTATATTGTGCACCGAGAATGGAAAATGTTTTCTCTTTGTATAGTTTCTGGTTGAAAAAGAGCACTGAGGGATCTCCTTGTAACTAGAAGCTCTCCGGTATCAGGATAGTCCACAACTTCTTCCTCAGAGTTTTCTGGTTCATACTCGTCTTCATCTTGAGACTCATATTCGCCATTTGATTTAAGGATCATAAATCTCTGGTTTGGGCTTTCTCTTGCATAATGGCCTTTTCCCTGACATTTAAAACATGTTATGTCAGGAGATCTTTGAGTTGGAGTTTTACCTTGCTCTGGTTTATTGTTTTTAGACGTTTCAGCAATGGATTTCTTGAATCTGGATTCTATGTCGATGGCCTTTCCTTTGTCCAGAGCCTTTTGAGGTTGTTGATTCTAAGTAGACTTGCTACGATTTGCTGAGATAGTCTTCCTTTTTATGTGCTGCTCGGCCTGAACCGCAAGATGCAGCAACTCGCCCAGATCATGATAGGTTTGTCTCTCCACTTTTCTAGCAATTCGATCTTGCAGACCATCTAGGAATGGAGCCATCAAAGTTTCTTCTGAATCTTCGGTCTCCAACCTGTTTCTAAGCATTTCAAACTCATCAAAGTATTCTTCAACAGATTTAGAACCTTGAGTTAGTTTTCTAAATTTCTTCTGCAACTCTCTGTAGTAGTATGCAGGGACATATCTCCTCCTTAGTTGGAACCTCATGTCTTCCCAAGTAGTGATCTGACCATGTCTATGTCTTCTTCTTTCAGACACATCTCTGTCCCAACAAGCTAAAGCACTTTCAGTGAGCTGAGCAGCTGCTAGAGACTCTTTTCTCAGATCTGAGTAGTTGTAATACTCAAATATGTATTCCATACGCCTTTCTCAATCAAGGTAGGCATCTGGATTAACCTTTCCAGAAAAGGTTTGTACTGTGAGCTTTACGTCTCTGTTTCCATGCCAAGATTCATCTACTCTAGCTCTGTCACGTTGATATTCTCTTCTTGGTCTATGATTATGATCAGGTTCTGGTGGAAAATCATCTTCTAAGTCAGCTGTTTCATCCTCCTCATGATTCACACGTTGGGCATTCGCATTTCTGATAGGATTTCTGCAGATTGGTGGTGGTTGTTCTATTCTTGTCATGCGATCTCCTAGATTCTGAAGTTGAATCTGAATAGCAGCAAGCATCTGAGCAACATTCACATCTACTGGTTCTCCCATGGTCCACAATCTTTCTCAAACTAAACAAACAGATCAAGTGCAAAAGAAGTCGAATACACACAATCAAAAACAACTTAAAATGGACAGAACTAGTTGCAGCAGCAAAGGAAGTCGAATAGACACAATCAAAACAACTGAAAATCGACAAATCTAGTTGCAGCAGCAAAGGAGGTCAAATAGACACAATCAAAATCAACTAAAAATTGACAGATCTAGTTGCAGCAGCAAGGAAGTCAAATAGACACAATCAACACAACTGAAAATCGACATATCTAGTTGCAGAAACCCAAGCTATCAACAACTAAGGAGGTTACTGGTTTCTAACACACAAAAACAACAGATTGGGGTTCGATTTTTATGGGTTTTATGAAGAGATGCAGTTTGACAGCAAGTTAACAAAGAAATGACAGTAAAAAAACGAAAATGGGGGTATCATAAACCTGAATAGGAGCGATTAAGCTCTGATACCATATGATACAGGAACAAGAGGACTTGTTCGAGCAAGGGGAACTGCTGGAGAGACTCTAGCTGGCAGTACAACACTTTCTAGAGACTCAAGAGTTATGGGTTGATGGTGACCCTTCAGCTGGCTGTAGAGCACTTTCTGGAGGATCTAAGTGAGGATTGAGTAGAGAGGTGGATCGAGAGACGCCACACAGATTATGGAAGGTCTGTGATAAGTCTAGAGCACTCAAGCTTCAAGGATTCTCACACAAGAAGACTGGAGTCGTCAGCTCCATTCAAAGGAAGAAAAACTAGGTTTTTATTTCATAAAACTTAAGTGACTACATGCTGAGAAGGGACTTTATATACTAGTACGGCAGCTGGTTCCTTCTAGGGCTGAAAATACATTATAATGAAAGGACTAAAGAAAAATAACAATAAGACATTAGGACCTAATGACAAATAAAAGACTCTTAAACTTAACAGTCACATTCCTGCAAAAACAAGCAAATAAACTTGTTAATTCAAACATAAGAATTTTAAATACACACCTTGGTCTCTTGTAGCTACTTATAATGCCTTCTTAAGTTTGTTTAGCAATGATGAACAAGGTTGTATCTCTGAAGCCTTGTAGAACTGGAAGGAGTGAAATTGTGGTAGTCTTTTGTTGTTCATAGTCTCCTTCTTGTAATTCTTTAGTAAGTTCAGCTTCATGTAATCCTCCATCTTCTATGATTGTTATGCGACTCTCGACAGAATTGTTGAACATCTTACTACGGTTTCTTTTGCCTGATCTTCTTCTTGGAGCTTGTCTCATAATAGGTATATTAATGGGCTCTTCCTAAGCTTCTAGTGAGCAAGTATTGATGTCCTCATCAGCATTGGATTCGCTTCATTCTCAACTCTAAATCAAAAGTTACATACAATTTAGTGTGGATATGTCAAGTTCATCGGCCAGTTAAAATGATCATTCTAAACTAATCATTGGTGCTCCTTGAGTAAAGGCTTATAACTGAAGCATAATGCATGGCATCACGTAGTTTGGGATACATTGGATTAGTTGGAGGCTTTGTCGTAGCTGTTTCGGTCTCAAATTTTTTCACAATATTAAAAATTGAGATAGATTAATGTGGGTGTTAGATTCATGTTATTTTGAACTCCAAATCAAAAGTTAAAGACGATTTTGTGCAGTCATGTCAAGTTGATCGGATAGTTAAAATGATCATTCCAAACTAATAGTTGGTGCTCATTCAGCAAAAGTTTATAAATGAAGCATAATGCATGGCATCAGGCAGTTTAGGATAGATTGGAGGTTTTATCGTAGCTATTTCAGTCTTAAATGTTGTCACAATATAGAATATTGAGCTAGTTTAACATGGACGTTGGATTCGTGCCATTCTAAACTCTATATCAAAAGTTACAGACGATTTAGTGTAGACATGTCACGTTGATCGGCCAGTTAAAATGATCATTCTAAACTAATCATTGGTGCTCCTTGAGTAAAGGCTTATAACTGAAGCATAATGCATGGCATCACGTAGTTTGGGATACATTGGATTAGTTGGAGGCTTTGTCGTAGCTGTTTCAGTCTCAAATTTTTTCACAATATTAAAAATTGAGATAGATTAATGTGGGTGTTAGATTCATGTTATTTTGAACTCTAAATCAAAAGTTAAAGACGATTTAGTGCAGTCATGTCAAGTTGATCAGATAGTTAAAAAATGATCATTCCAAAATGATCGTTGGTGCTCATTCAGCAAAAGTTTATAAATGAAGCATAATGTATGGCATCACGCAGTTTAGGATAGATTGGAGGTTTTATCGTAGCTATTTCAGTCTTAAATGTTGTCACAATATAGAATATTGAGCTAGTTTAACATGGACGTTGGGTTCGTGCCATTCTAAACTCTATATCAAAAGTTACAGACGATTTAGTGTAGACATGTCACGTTGATCGGCCAGTTAAAATGATCATTCTAAACTGATCATTGGTGCTCCTTGAGTAAATGATTATAAATGAAGCATAATGCATGGCATCACCGAGTATGGATACATTGAATTTACTTGGAGGCTTTGTCGTAGCCCTTTTGAGTCTTAAATAATGTCAGTATTAAAAATTGAGCTAGATTAAAGCGGACGTTTGATTAATGCCATTTCAAGCTTTAAAACAAAGGTTACGTACAGTTTAGTGCAGACATGTCAAGTTTATCGGCTAGGTAAATTTATCATTCTAAACTGATCATTGGTGCTCATTGATCAAAGGTTTACAAATTATGCATAATGCATTGCATCACGCAGTTTCAGATAGATTGGATTACTTGGAGGCTTTTCGTAGCTATTTGGGTCTAAAATTTTATCACAATATAGAAAATCCAGCTTGATTAATGTGGGCATTGGATTCGTGTCATTCTGAACTCTAAATAAAAGTTACGGACGATATACTACGAACATGTCAAGTTGATCGGCTAACTAAAATCATCATTCTAAACTGATCATTGGTGCTCATTAAGTAAATGCTTATAAATGAAGCATAGTGCAAGGCATCACACAGTTGGGGATACATTGGATTACTTGGAGGTTTTGTTGTAGCTCTTTTCATCTCAAATGTTGTCACAATATTAGAAAATTGTGCTAGATTAACATGGGGTTGGATTCATGTCATTTTTAGCTCCAAATCGAATGTCAAAGACGATTTAGTATAGACATGTAAAGTTGATCAGATAGTCATTTTGAGCTCTAAATCAACTGTTAAAGACAATTTAGTGCGAACATATCTAGTTGATCAGCTAGTTAAATTGATCATTCTAAATTGATCAGTGGTGCTCATTGAGCAAAGGTTTACAAATGAAACATAATGCATGACATCACGCAGTTTGGGATAGATTGGATTACTTGAAAAAGCTTTGTTGTAGCTTTTTCAGTCCCAAATATTGTCATTGAAAATTGAGCTAGATTAACGTGGGTATTGGATTCGTGTCATTCTAAACTCTAAATCAAAAGTTGCAGTTGATTTATTTTGGACATGTCAACTTGATCAGGGAGTTAAAATGATAATTCTAAACTGATCATTCGTACTAATTGAGCAAAGGTTTACCAATGAAGCATAATGCATGGCATCACACAGTTTGGGTATATATTTACTTGGAGGCTTTGTCATAGCTATTTTGGTCTTAACATTTGTCACAATATAGAATATTGAGCTAGCTTAACGTGGGTGTTGGATGGGTGTCATTCGGAACTCAAAATCAAAGACGATTTAACGCGGACATGTGAAGTTTATTGGCTAGTTAAAATGATCATTCTAAACTGATCATTGGTAATGATTGAGTAAAGGCTTATAAATGAAGCATAAAGCATGGCATCGCGCAGTTTTGGATACATTGAACTATTTGGAGGCTTTGTTGTAGCTCTTTCAGTCGTAAATGTTGTCACAACATTGAAAATTGAGCTAGATAAACATGGGTGTTGGGGTTATGTCATTTTGAGCTCTAAATCAAATGTTAAAGACGATTTAGTGCGGACATGTAGTGTTGATCAGCTAATTAAAGTGATCAATATCAACTGATCATTGCTGCTCATTGAGAAATGGGTACAAATGAAGCATAATGCATGGCATCACGTAGTTTGGGATACATTGGATTATTAGGAGGCTTTGTCATAGCTGTTTCAGTCTAAAATGTTGTCACAATTTAGAAAATTGAGCAAGATTTACTTAGGCGTTGGATTCGTGTCATTCTGAACTCTAAATCAGAAGTTTTGACCGCTTTAGTGCGTACATGTCAAGTTGATCAGCCGATTGAAATTATCATTCTTAATTGATCATTGGTAATCCTTGAGTAAAAGCTAATAAATGAAGCATAATGCATGGCATCACGCATTCTAGAGTTGATTGGATTACATGGAGGCTTTTTCGTAGCTCTTTGAGTCTCAAATGTTCGCATAGTGTTGAAAATTGAGCTAGATTAGTGTGGACGTTGGATTGATGTCATGTTGAGCTCTAAATCAAATGTTAAAGACGATTTAGTGCCGACATGAAAAGGTGATCAGCTAGTTAAAATCATCATTCGAACTAATAATTGGTGCTAATTGAGAAATGGTTTACAAATGAAGAATAATGCATGGCTTCACGCAGTTCAGAATAGATTGGATTACTTGGAAGTTGTGTCGTACCTATTTCGGTATTAAATTTTGTAACACAATAGAATATTGAGCTAGCTTAACGTGGGTGTTGGATTGGTGTCATTCGGAATTCTAAATCAAAACTTACGGAAGATTTAGTGCGGACATGTCAAGTTGATCATCTAGTTAAATTGATCATTCTATACTGATCATTGGTGCTCATTAAGCAAAGGTATTCAAATTAAGCATAATGCATATCATCACGCAGTTTGGGATATATATGATTACTTGGAGGCTTTTTCATAGCTATTTTGTTCTTCAATTTGGTCACACTATAGAATATTGAGCTATCTTAATGTGAGTGTTGGATTCGTGTCATTCTGAGCTCTGAATCAAAAGTTACGGACGATTAGTGCAGACATGTCAACTTTATCGGTCAATTAAAATGATCATTCTAAACTAATCATTGGTGCTCCATGGTTAAAGGCCTATAAATGAAGTGTAACGCATGACATCACGCAGTTCGTGATACATTGGATTACTTGGAGGTTTGGTCATAGCTCTTTCAGTCTCAAATGTTGTCACAGTATTGAAAATTGGGCTACATTAATGTGGGTGTTGAATTCATGTCATTTTCAGCTCTAAATCAAAAGTTAAAGATATTTAGTGCGGACATGCCAAGTTGATCAGCTAGTTAAAATGATCATTCTAAACTGATCATTGGTGCTGATTGAGCGATGGTTTACAAATGAAGCATAATGTATAGTATCATGCAGTTTGAGATAGATGTGATTACTTGGAAGCTTTGTCATCGCTATTTTAGTGTTAAATTTTTTCACAATATAGAATATTGAGATACCTTAACGGGGGTGTCTTAAATTTTGTCACAATATAGAATATTGAGCTACCTTAACATGGGTGTTGGATTCGTGTCATTTTGAACTCTAAATCAAATGTCATGGACTATTTAGTGCGGACATGTCAAGTTCATCGGCCAGTTAAAATGATCATTCTAAATTGATCATTTGTGCTCACTGAGCAAAAGCTTATAAATGAAGCATAATGCATGGCATCATGCAGTTTGGAATAGATTAGATTACTTGGAGGCTTTGTCATAGCTCTTTCAGTGTCAAATGTTGTCACAATATTGAAAATTGAGCTAGATTAACATGGGCGTTGGATTCATGTGATTCCGAGCCCTAAATCATATGTTAAAGACGACTTAATGCGGACATGTCAAGTTGATCAGCTACTTAAAATGATCATTCTAAACTGATCATTGGTTCTCATTGAGCAAAAGGGTTACAAATGAAGCGTAATGTATGGCATCACGCAGTTTGGGATAGATATGATAACTTGGAAGCTTTGTCATAGCTATTTTGGTCTTAAATTTTGTCACAATATAGAATATTGAGCTAGCTTAACATAGGTGTTGGATTCTTGTCCTTCTGACCTCTAAATCAAATGTTACGGACGATTTAGTGCGGTCATGTCAAGTTGATCGGCAGTTAAAATGATCATTGTAAACTGATCATTTGTGCTCCTTCAGTAAAGGCTTATAAATGAAGTATAATACATGACATCACGCAGTTAAGGATACATTGGATTATTTGGCGGCTTTGTCGTAGCTCTTTCAATCTTAAATGTTGTCACAATATTGAATGAGCTAGATTAATGTAGGTGTTGGATTCATGTCATTTTGAGCTCTAAATAAAAAAGTGAAAATGATTTAGTGCGGACATGTAAAGGTTATCAGTTAGTTATAATGATCTTTTAAACTGATCGTTCGTGCTCATTGAGAAAAGGTTTACAAATGAAGCTTAATGCATTGCATCACGCAGTTTGAGATACCTTGGATTATTTGGAAGCTCTGTCGTAGCTATTTGAGTCTTAAATGTTGTCACAATATTGAAAATTGAGCTACATTAACGTTGGCGTTGGATTCATGTCATTTTGAGCTCTAAATCAGATGTTAAAGACAATTTAGTGCGGACATGTCAAGTGGATCAGCTTGTTAAAATCATCATTCTAAACTGATCATTGGTGCTGATTGAGCAATGGCTTACAAATGAAGGATGAAGCATTGATTCACGCAGTTTAAGATAGATTGGATTACTTGGAGGCTTTTTCATAGCTATTTCGTTCTTAAATTTTGTCACAATATAGAAAATTGAGGTAGCTTAACGTGGGTGTTGGATTGGTGTCATTCGGAACTCAAAATCAACTGACATGGACAATTTAATGTGGAAATGTCAAGGTTATCCGCCAGTTAAAATGATCATTATAAACTGATCATTGGTACTCCTTGAGTAAAGGGTAATAAATGAAGCATAATGCACGGCATCACATAGTTTGGGATACATTGAATTATTTGTAGGCTTTGTGGTAGCACTTTCAGTCGCAAATGTTGTCACAATATAGAAAATTAAGCTAGATTAACGTTGGCATTGGAGTTATGTCATTTTGAGCTCTAAATCAAATGTTAAAGACGATTTAGTGCGGATGTCAAGTTGATAAGCTAGTTATAATTATCATTTTAAACTGATATTTGCTGCTCATTGAGCAGTGGGTACAAATAAAGCATAATGTATGGCATCAACCAGTTTGGGATAGATTGGATTCTTTGGAGGCTTTGTTGTAGATATTTCGGTCTTAAATTTTGTCACAATATAGAATTTTGAGCAAGCTTAACATGGGTGTTGGATTCGTGTCATTCGGAAATCTAAATCAAAATTTACGGACAATTTAGTGCGAACATGTCAAGTTGCTTGGCCAATTAAAATTATCATTCTAAACCGATCATTGGTGGTCCTTAAGTGAAGGCTTATAAATGAAGCATAATGCATGACATCAACAATTTGGGATAGACTGGATTAACAGGAGGCTTTTCGTACCTCTTTCACTCTCATATGTTGTCACAATATTGAAAATTGAGCTAGATTAACGTGGGTGTTGGATTCGTGTCATTTTAAATTCTGAATGAAAAGTTAAAAATGATTTAGTGCGTACAAGTCAAGTTGATCAACTAGTTAAAATGCTAATTCTAAACAAATCATTAGTGTTCCTTGAGTAAAGGTTATAAATAAAGCATAATGCATGTCATCACGCAGTTTGGGATACATTGGGTTACTTGGAGGCTTTGTGATAGTTCTTTCAATCTCAAATGTTGTTACAATTTGGAAAATTCATCTAGCTTAACATGGGCATTGGACTCATGTCATTTTGAGCTCTAGATCAAAAATTAAAGACGATTTTGTGCATAAAATGATCATTCTAAATTGAGAATTGGTGCTCCTTGAGTAAAGGCTTATAAATGAAGCATAATCCATGACATCACACAAATAGGGATAGATTGCATTACTTGGAGGCTTTGTCGTAGCTATTTCGGTCTTCAATTTTGTCACAATATAGAAAATTGAGCTAGCTTAAAGTGAGCGTTGGATTCATGTTATTCGGAACTCTAAATCAAAAGTTACCTATGATTTAGTGCAGACATGTCAAGTTTATCGGACAGTTAATGATCATTCTAACAGTTAATGATCATTCTAAATTGATCATTGGTGCTCCTTGAGTAAAGGCTTATAAATGTAGCATAATGCATGCATCATGCAATTTGGGATACATTGGATTACTTCGAGGCTTTTTCGTAGCTCTTCAAGTCTCAAATGTTGTTAGAATACGGAACATTGAGCTAGCTTAACGTGGGCATTGGATTCTTGTCATTTTGAGCTCTAGATCAAAAGTTAAAGAAGATTTAGTGCATACATGTCAAGTTCATCAGCTAGTTAAAATGATCATTCTAATGATCATTGGTGCTCCTTGAGTTTAAACTTATAAATGAAGCGTAATGCATGGCATCACGCAGTTTGGGATAAATTGCATTACTTGGACGCTTTGTCGTAGCTAATTTGGTCTTAAATTTTTGTCACAATAAAGAAATTTGAGCAAGCTTAACATGGGCATTGGACTCTAGATACATATGATTTAATGCAGACATGTAAAGTTGATCAGACAGTTGAAATGATCATTCTAGACAGATCATTGGTGCTCCTTGAGTAGAGGCTTATAAATGAAGCATTAATGCATGGCATCATGCAGTTCTGGATAGATTGGATTGCGTGGAGGATTTGTCGTAACACTTTCAGTCTCAAAAGTCATCAGAATATGGAAAATTGAGCTAGCTTCACATGGGCATTGGGTTCATGTCAATTTGAGCTCTAAATGAAAAGTTAAAAGTGATTTAGTGCGGACATGACAAGATGATCGGATAGTTAAAATGATCATTCTAAACTGATCATTGGTGCTCATTGAGTAAGGCGAAAAAATGAAGCATAATGCATATAATCATGCAGTTTGGAATAGACTGGATTACTTGAAGGCTTTGTCGTAGCTATTTTGATCTTAAATATTGTCACAAGAAAATTGTGTGAGCTTAATATGGGTGTTTGATTCGTGTTATTTTGAAATCTAAATCAAATGTTACGAATGATTTAATGCAGACATGTCAACTTGATCAGCAATTTAAAATGATCATTCTAAACTAATCATTGGGATAGATTGGATTAATTGGATGCTTTATCGTAGCTATTTCGATCTTAAACTTTTTCACAATATAGAAAATTGAGCTAGCTTAATGTGGGTGTTGGACCCGTGTCATTTTGAACTCTTAATCAAAAGTTACGAACGATTGAGTGCGGACATATCAAGTTGATCGGCCAGTTAAAATGATCATTCTAAACTTATCCTTGGTGCTCCTTGTTTAAAAACTTATAAACGAACATAATGCACTACATCACGTAGTTTGGGATGTATTGGATTACTTGGAGGCTTTTTCATAGTTCTTTGACCCTCATATGTTGGCACAATATGGAAAATTTTGCTTGATTATAGTGGGCATTGGATTCTTGTCATTTTCAGCTCTAAATCAAAAGTTAAAGACAATTTAGAGCGAACGTGTCAAGTTAATCAGCTAGTTAAAATGATCATTATAAACTGATAATCGGTACTCTTTGAGTAAAGGCTTATAAATCAAGCATAATGCATGGTATCACGCAGTTTGGGATAGATTGGATTACTTTGAGGCTTTTCGTAGCTATTTTGAGCTAGCTTAACGTGGGCATTAGATCGTGTCATTCTCTAAATCAATCATTACAGGCAATTTAGTGCGGACATGTCAAGTTGATCAGCTAGGTAAAGTTGATCATTATAAATAGAATATTGAGCTAGTTTAACCTAGGCGTTGGATTCGAATCATTCTAAACACGAAATCAAAAGTTACTTACGATTTAGTGCAGACATGTTAAGTTCATCAGCTGGTAAAAATGATCATTCTAAACTGATCATTGGTGCTCGTTGAGTAAATGCATATAAATGAAGCATAATGCATGGCATCACAAAATTTGGGATAGATTGAATAACTTGAAGTTTTTTTCGTATCTATTTTGGTCTTAAAGTTTTTTACAATATAGAATATTGAGCTATATTAACGTGGGCATTATATTCGTATCATTCTGAACTCTAAATCAATAGTTACAGACGATTTAGTGCTGACATGTTAAGTTGATCGGCCAGTTAAATTGATCACTCTAAACTGATCATTGGTGCTAATTGAGCAATGCATAAATCAAGCATAATGCATGGCATCCGCAGTTTGTGATACATTGGATTACTTGGAGGTTTTGTGGTAGCTCTTTCAGTCTCAAATATTTTCACAATATAGAAAATTGAGCTAGATTAATGTGGGCGGTTATTCATGTTATTTTGAGCTATAAATTAAATGTTAAAGACCATTTACTGCGGACATGTCAAGTTGATCAGCTAGTTAAAATGATCATTCTAAACTGATCATTGGTGCTCATTGAGTAAAGGCATATAAATGAAGCATAGTTGATGGAATCACGCAGTTTTTGATACATTGGATTACTTGGAGGCTTTGTCATAGCTGAACTTCTTTTTATTTTAAAAATCGGTAATCTCCCCATTAGGGTCGTTTTCCCTTCTGGTTGTTGCCTCTCCAACAAGAAAATTATTAAATATGGAAGCAAGAATACTACAGACAGGAAGCTTATTAGGGTAGATATGATATTTCCACCGCAAATGGGTTTTGATGTCCCATCTATCATTGACCTAATGTTCATTGGGTTGCAGCCGCTCGTGCACTGGTTTGGTTACCGTAAAATCTACCGACTCAGGTAATTTCCCCTTTCCCACGGCTTCAATGTCAAATGTTGTCACAATATTAAAAATTGACCTAGATTAACGTGGACATTGGATTCATATTATTTTGAGCTCTAAATCAAATGTTCAATATGATTTAGTGCGGACATGTCAAGTTTATCTGCTGGTTAAAATGATCAATCTAAACTAATCAGTGGTGCTCTTTGAGAAAGGTTTACAAATGAAGCACAATGCATTACATCATGCATTTTGGGATAGATTGGATTACTTGGAGGCTTTGTCGTAGCTATTTTGGTGTTAAATTTATCACAATATAGAATATCGAGCTAGCTTAACGTGGACGTTGGATTCGAATCATCCCGAACTCTAAATAAAAATTTACTAACCAGTTAGTGCGGACATGTCAAGTTTTTCAGCTAGTTAAATTGATCATTTGAAACTGATCATTTGTGTTCATTGAGCAAAGGTTTACAAATGAAGCATAATGCATGGCATCCCGCAGTTTGGGATACATTGGATTACTTGGAAGCTTTGTCATAGCTCTTTCAGTCTCAAATGTTGTCATAATATTGAAAATTGAGCTTGATTAAAGTGGCCGTTGGATTCATATAAGTTTGAGCTCTAAATTAAATGTTACAGACGATTTAGTGCGGACATGTCAAGTTGATCAGCTAGTTAAAATGATCATGCTAAACTTATCAGTGGTTCTCATTGAGTAAAGACATATAAATGAAGCATAATGCATGGCAGCTTGCAATTTGGGATAGATTGGATTAGTTGGAGGCTTTGTCTTAGCTATTTCAATTTCAAATAATGTCACAATATATAATATTGATGTAGCTTAACGTGGGCATTGGATTCGTGTCATTCTGAACTCTAAATCAAAAGTTACTGATGATTTTCTGCGGACATGTTAGTTTGATCGGCTAGTTAAATGAAGCATAATGCATGGCATCACACAGTTTAGTTTATATTGGCTTACTCGCAGCCTTTGTGGTAGCTCTTTTAGTCTCAAATGTTATCACGATATAGAAAATTGAGCTAGCTTCCCGTGGGCGTTAGATTCGTGTCATTCTAAACTCTAAATCAAAAGTTACGGATGATTTATCGGCCAGTTAAAATGATCATTCTAAACTGATCATTGGTTCTCCATAAGTAAAGGCTGAGAAATAAATCATTAATGCATGGCATCACGAAGTTTGGGATACAATGGAATACTTGGTGGCCATGCAAAGCTAATTCGATCATAAATTTTATCACAATATATAAAATTGAGGTAACTTAACGTGGGTGTTGGATTCATGTCATTCTCAATGCTAAATGAAAAGTTACCAATGATTTAGTGCGGACATCTCAAGTTTACCAGCTAGTGAAACTAGTCATTCTAAACCGACCATTGATGCTCATTGAGAAATGGTTTACAAATAAAGCATAATGCATGGCATCACGCAATTTGGGATAGATTGAATTATGTGGTAGCTTTGTCGTAGCTATTTCGGCCTTAAATTTTTTCAGAATATAAAATATTGAGATAGCTTAATGTGGGCGTTGGATTCGTGTCATTCTGAACTCTAAATTAAAAGTTATAGACGATTTAATACAAACATGTCAAGTTTATCGGCTAGTTTAATTGGTCATTGTAAACTGATCATTGGTGCTCATTGAGCAAAAGTTTACAAATGAAGCATAATGCATGGCATCACGCAATTTGTGATACATTGGATTACTTCTAGGCTTTGTCGTAGCTCTTTTAGCCTCAAATGTTGTCACAATATTGCAAATTGAGCTAGATTAACATGGGCGTCGGATTCATGTTATTTTGAGCTCTAAATCAATTGTTAAAGACAATTTAGTTCGGACATGTCAAGTTGATCAGCTAGGTAAAATGTTCATTCTAAATTGAGAATTGTTGCTCATTGAGTAAAGGCATGTAAATGATGCATTATGCATCACATAATGCAATTTGGGATAGATTAGATTACTTGGAGGCATTTTCGTATATATTTTGGTCTTAAGTTTTGTTATAATATAGAATATTGAGCTAACGTACCGTGGGCATTAGATTCGTTTCATTCTGAACTCTAAACTAAAAGTTACGTACGTTTTCATGCAGACTTCTCAAGTTGATCAGCCAGTTAAAGTGATCATTCTAAACTGATCCTTGGTGCTCTTTGATTTAAGGCTTATAAATGAAGCATAATGCATGGCATCACACAGTTCAGGATAGATTGGATTACTTGGAGGTTTTGTTGCAGTTTTTTTTGTCTTAAATTTTATCACAATATAAAAAAATTGAGGTAGCTTAACGTGGGTATTGGATTCGTGTCATTTTAAACTCTGACACTATAAGAAAATTGCCAAAATGCCACTGCATTTTGCAACCACATATGTGGTCGCAAAATTTGCGACTACATTTGCCAGATATTTGCCACCAATTTGCAAATACTGAGTAGTAGTCGCAGCTTGGTCGTAATATTGGGACTAAAAACAGTAGTCGCAATACATAGCTATTTTACGATTAATATACGACTAATTTTCGACCAAAGTATGCAGTCGCTAATCTGTCGCAAAATTTTTTATTGCATATCGGTCACAAACTATGCTACTAATTTGCGACCATGGTGGAATTGGCTCTTCAGTCACAAAGTGGTGGCAAAGCCACGACATGAAATACATGTTCGTGGTACGTATACCAACATATAAGCGACCACAGTGTTGTGGTCCCAAAGTAGGGGGAAAGTAGTGGCAAAATAGTGGCAAAATCTTATATATATATATATATATATATATATATATATATTTATATTTATATATATGGAGAAGAGCTAAATGGAGAAGAGCTAAATGTTCAATTAGGCATGAGTAGTCTGGGTGATGATGTCCAAAGAAATCAGGGAGGTACATGTGGTACTAGTGAAGAAACAGTAGGTACATATCCGGTAATAGATATGTTGAAATGGTGACGGATTCATTTTCTGAGACTACGACTAATGAGTACAATAATCAGAACGAGAAAAAATTTAACTAGCTGCACAAAATTTTTACAACATGTTAGAAGCTGCAAAAAATCCATTGTATGATGGTTGTCATGAAGGGCATTCACAGTTATCTTTAGATTCTCGGTTCATGGATATTAAGTGTGAATTTAATCTACCTGAAAAATGCATGGACTCTTAGGCGGAGCTGTTTACTGAATATTTGCCCGAGGAGAATCAGGCAACAGGTTCATATTATGAAATCAAAAAACTGATGCAAAATATAGGGCTCCCGTTTTATAAAATTGACGTGTGTGCTCACAATTGTATGATCTTTTGGAATCAAGATGAAAAATGGGAAAACTGTAAATTTTGGGACTCCCCCCGATATAAGCCAAGCGAGGGCAGGACGAGAATACCTTTCAGTCGTATGTGGTATTTACCTATAAGTGACAAACTTAAGAGAATGTATCAAAGCGAGAAAACCGGGCAATGAAGTTGCACGCATAACATGAAGTAGAAGACAGAGAAATGATTCATCCATCTAGGGCTACGGAGTGGAAAATTTTTCAATATCTACATCCAAGATTTGTTGCTGAAACTGGAGATGTTTATCTTGGTTTATGTACAGATGGGTTCAATTCATTTTGGGATGTCTCGAAACCATTCATTTTGGGATGTCTCGAAACCATTCATTATGGCTGGTGATTATCACTCCTGATAACTTGCCACCTGATATGTGCATGAAGAAAGAGCACTTGTTTCTAACAATTCTGAATTCCTCCGACCTTTGATTGATGAACTGAAATATTTGTGGTCTACGGGAATTGAGGCATACGATGTGTCGTTGAATCAAAATTTCAACCTAAAAGTTGGTTACAGTGGAAGATAAGTGATTTCCCAGCATATGGAATGTTTTCAAGATGGACAACGCATGGTAGACAATCTTGTCATATTCGTATGGATGATACGAAGGCATTTCAATTACCAAATGGTAGAAAGACGTGTTGGTTTGATTATCACATAAGATTTCTTCTTAAGGGTCATCCGTTACAGAAAAATAAAACAAATGTTTTTAAAGGGGAAGCACACTTTGAATGACTATCCTCAACAATCTTTGACAGGCGAACAAGTTTTATACGAGTAAATAAAACCTATAAATCATTTAAGAACATTTGGCTGTGGTGGAAATGGTCATGAAACTAAAGAAAAAGGTTTTGGAAGTTGACACAATTGGCACAAAGAAATCATATTTTGGGAGTTGCCATACTGTATGGATCTTAACCTACGACATAATCTTGATGTTAGGCATGAACAAATCATTTCAAGTGGAAAAATATAAACAATACCATAATTGTGTTCATCTAAATTTTGGAAACAAATGTAATGTATATAAGTAGTATGAGGTTAAGGAAATGTGTTAAGTGTTTTAGGTAAATGATATATAAATTTCGTAAATGTGTAAATTGTTGTTGTTTACTTAGTAATTGAAGTTTATACAAATCATAATGATGTTATCAATCTTATATAATTCATAATTTTCATCAAAATCATGTAATTTAGGGTTTAGGGTATTAATTGCGACTACTTGCCACCACATTGCCACTACCTTGGGAATGTGAGGGCAAATTGGTCACAAAAATAAGATGTAGTCGTAAATTGGTCACAAAAGAGCCATTAATTAGCGAACAATTTGCGACCACAATTCTAATTTTACATTTTCTCTATGTATTTTAAATATTTAAAACTTTTATTTTCAATATTAGGTAAGTACTTACCATTATAGGTGGAAAAATGTAAAACAAAACCATAATTGTGTTGATCTAAATTTATGAAACATATGAAGTGTACATAAGTGGTATAAGTTTAAGGGAAATGTGTTAGTGTTTTAAGTAAATTTGGTACATGTGTAAATTGTTGTTGTTTACTTAGTAATTGAAGTTTATACAACTCGTAATGATGTTATCAATCTTATATAATTCATAATTTTCACCAAATTCATATAATTTAAGGTTTAGGGTAATAATTACGACTACTTTGCCACCACATTGCCACTACCTTGAGAATGTGATAGCAAATTGGTCACAAAAATAAGACGTAGTCGTAATTTGGTCACAAAAGAGCCATTAATTACCAACCAATTTGCGACCACATTTGTAATTTTACATTTTCTCTAGGTATTTTATACATTTAAAACTTTGTTATTGGCACCACATAACAAAAATGTTGATGTGGTCGCAAATTTGACCAATTTGCATGCACGCCTTATATTTTATATGTGGTCGTAAATTGGTTATATTTTTGTGACCAAATTGCGACCATGGCAAAATATTAAATAGTGGTCGTAAATTGGTCGAATAAAGTTGATCAGTTTGCGACCACCTATTAGAAATAAGGTGGGAGTCAATATTTTCAACTGTAGTTGCAAAAGAGTCAAAATTTGCGACTGCTTTACAATCACTGTGAATTTCGAGTGAATTGAAAAATTTCAACTCCCTCTATTTAATGGTAGTCGCAAATCAGTCACAAATTTGCCACTGATTGTGACCACCAATTAATTTCGTGGGAGTTTGAAAGCTTTCGGAATATTCAACTCCCACCAAATTTATTGGTGGTACCAAATTGATCACCATTTGTGACTAATTTATGACCACCTATACGATTTTAAAAACTGTGACCACCTTCGTGGTCGCACATATTTTCTATATATACATGACCTTTCGCCCCTCATTTTCACACTTCAAACATTTTCCTACCTTCCAAATCCTCTCAAAAGCATTCAAACTTTCTCACACCAATCAAAACCCAAAACCAAAATGGCAAGTAGCGGTAGATCGTTGAGACGCCGTGGAAGACGACGAATCCTGTCTTCTTTCGAACATAACTAATCAGCCTGCACGAACCCCACACCCACAACTTATAGAGCGGTATCCCGTCTCCCTTCCCAATACACCATCACCCCTTACTCGGTTCCTCAAACCGATCCGTCTCCTCGGTTTTAGTAAGCCGAGGAGCATGAGGAGGAAGAGGTTCTGCGTTCAAAAACAAAACCGGGGAACAAAATATCACTTTAGATACTTTGTTAAAAACCCCGGGGTGGGACTAGTACTTGACAGTGTTGTCTTCAGTGTTGTCACCGAATCCAACCTCGTAAAGTTTTGTTTCCAATTTATTTAATAAAAATTAATAAAATTATTATTTATTATTGATTGAAATTAATATAATTAATAAAATTACAAAAATTATTAATTATTAAAAATTTATAAAAGTTTATCTGATAATTCAAAAATTTTAATATATTTAAGATTTTAGGTTTGACCGGTACAAATGGGCTATAACCCATTGTTCAACAACTGGGAAACAGAAATGGTGAATGAGAGCAGTATCAAATCCTCCAACAACCACAACTCCTCTCGGGATGACCTTGGTCCGCACAAGAATTTGTCGGGCCAAAAATCCTGCATTCAGATTCAATAGGAAAATGGTAAATTAATTACAAAATTAAAATTTAAATTTAATTGGTTATTTATTAATAATTTATTTTTAAATTTAGGAAAATAATTTTGGATGACGGTCTCAATTGGTGAACTCTTTATAAAGACTCATACTAGCGAGGATGGTTCGTATGTCGATTTGAAAGCAAAACAAATCGGTGAAGCGTTAAGGTCGATCCATGTGAAATGTCGGATGGTACATCCTATCGAATAGAGCTAACCCAAGAGGAGAAGAATGAGATTTTCATTCAGGTATAATATAGTTTTTAAAAAAAATTTCTTTTATTTTCACTAAATTTATTTTTACTAAATGTTTTTGAATTATTTTGGAGTCCTCTATTGTGGATGACCAAGGATGTCTTAACAGACTCGACAACTGAACCATATTCATGAGTCGGGAAGGGGTAGTGGGTTATCATCCACTATTTCCGACTTCATATCGCTTCAAGATCAATTACTTCCCGCGCAGCAACAAATCGAAGAACAAGTCACATGGAATGCGCGGATTGATGAACAGGATGTGGAGATGATGGAAGTGAATCGTAGAATGACTCAACAGTTCGATGAGGAACATAGAGAGCAGGCAACATTGCTAAAGGAAAACCAAAACTGGATTAATAGCTTGGAGATGAACGTGGGTATTTCTAGCAGATGGATCACGCTTTCACGTCATTTATGTGGGATAACAATGGGCCATCCGGTCCGTCGAACGCATCGCCTGCATTTTTTGAATCGGATTTCAATTTCCAACTCCGGAAAAATTAGTTTTTATTTTTAATTTTTGTAATTTGAATTTTTATTAATAAAATTTATTAATTTTCTTTTTATAATTTTTTGACCATTTTGAGACCATGGTTTCTGCAACCACTGATGTAGTGGCAAAATGGTCACAAACTTTGTTATGACATTGGAGTCACAAAGTAGTCGCAAAATCCACGACCAATATTTGGTCGTTAATTAGTCGCAAAATGTACAACTACTACCGTGGTCACAAATTAATCACAAATTTGGGCCACAAAAATATACAACAACGACTGATTTGGGACCACAAAAATTTGCAACGAAGGATTTGCGACCACGTCCATGGTCGCAAACCCATTGTTTTCTTGTAGTCTAAATCAAAAGTTAAAGACGATTTTGTCCGAACATGTTAAATTTATCAGCTAGTTAAATAGATCATTCAAAATTGATCATTGCTGCTCATTTATAATGCATTATACGATGGATTAATTGGAGGCTTTGTCGTATCTCTTTCAGTCTCAAATATTTTCCGAATATAGAAAATTGAGCTAGATTAATGTGGGTATTGGATTCATATAATTTTGAGCACTAAATCAAACGTTAAAGACGATTTAATTTGGAGATTTTTTTCAGGATATAGAAAATTGAGCTAGCTTAACGTCGGCGTTGGATTCATGTCAACCTGAACTATAAATCAAAACTTACGAACGATTTAGTGTGGACATGTCCAGTTGATCGGCCACTTAAAATGATCATTCTAAACTGATCATTGCTGCTCCGTGAGTGAAGGCTTATAAATGAAGCATAATGCATGGCATCACACAGTTTGAGATAGATTGGATTACTTGAAGGCTTTTTCATAGCTATTTCGCTCTTATATTTTGTCACAATATAAAAAATTGAGCTGGCTTTGGATTCGTGGAATTCTGACAATTTAGTGCGGACATATCAAGTTGATCCGCTAGTTAAAATGATCATTCTAAACTGATCATTTATTCTCTTGGGTAAAGGCTTATGAATCAAGCATAATGCATGACATCATGTAGTTTTGGATACATTGGATTACTCGGCGGCTTTGTCGTAGCTCTTTCACTCTTAAATGTTGCCACAACATGGAAATTTGAGCTTGCTTCACATGGGCGTTGGATTTTTGTCATTTTGAGCTCTAAATCAAAAGTTAAAGATGATTTAGTGCGAACATGTCAAGTTGATTAGCTAGTTAAAATGATCATTCTAAATTGATCAGTGGTGCTCCTTGAGTAAAGTCTTATAAATGAAGCATAATCATCACGTATTTTGGGATAGATTGGATTACTTGGAGGCTTTGTCGTAACTATTTCGGTCTTAAATTTTGTCACATTATAGAATATTGAGCTAGCTTAAGGTGGGTGTTAGATTCCTGTCATCTAAAATCTAAATCAAAAGTTACGGACGATTTAGTGTGTACATGTCAAGTTGATCTGCCAGTTAAAATGATCACTCTAAACTGGTCATTGGTCCACATTGAGTAAGGACTTATAAATGAAGCATAATGGATGGCATCACGCATGTGTGGGAAATATTGGATTACTTGGAGGCTTTTTCGTAGCTATCTCGGTCTGATATTTTGTCACAATATAGAAAACTGAGCTAGCTGAACATGGGTGTTGGACTCGGGTCATTCAGAAATTTTAGTGCAGACATATCAAGTTGATCTGCCAGTTAAAATGATCATTCTAAACTGATCGTTGTTGATCTTGAAGGCTTATAAATCAAGCATAACACATGGCATCACACAGTTGGGGATACAATTGATTACTTGGCGTCTTTGTCATAGCTCTTTCAACCTCAAATGTTGCCACAATATGCAAATTTCAGTTTGCTTAACGTGGTCGTTGGATTCATGTCATTTTGAGCTGTAAATAAAAAGTTAAACACGATTTAGTGCGGACATGTCAAGTTGATAAGCTAATTAAAATCATCACAAACTGATCATTGCTGCTCTTTGAGTAAATGCTTATAAATGAAGTATAATGCATGGCATCACAAAGTTTGGGATTGATTGGAATACTTTAGGCTTTGTTGTAGCTATTTTTGTCTTACATTTTGTCATGATATAGAAAATTGAGCTTGTTTAACGTGGGCATTTGATTCATATCATTCTACCCTATAAATCAAAAGTTGCGGAAGATTTAGTGCAGACATGTCAAGTTGATCAGACAGTAAAAATGATCATTCTAAACTAACCATTAGTGCTCATTGAGTATAGGTTTATAAATGAAGTATTATACATGGCATCACGCAGTTTGGGATAGACGGGATTACTTGGAGGCTTATATTTGGTCACAATATAAAAAATTGAGCTAGCTTGACGTGGGTGTTGGGTTCGTGTCATTCAGACGATTTAGTGCAAACATATCAAGTCTATCCTACAGTTAAAATGATCATACTAAACTGATCATTGGTGCTCTTGCGTCAAGGCATATAAATCAAGCATAATGCATGGCATCACGCAGTTTGGGATACATTGGATTACTTGGAAGCTTTGTCATAGCTCTTTCACTCTCAAATTTTGGCACAACATGGAAATTTGAGCTTGCTTAATGTGGGCATTGGATTCATGTCATTTTGAGATCTAAAATCAAAAGTTAAACAAGATTTAGTGTGGACATGTCAAGTTGATCAGCTGGTTAAAATGATTATTCTAAATTGATAATTAGTGCTACTTGAGTAAAGTCTTATAAATAAATCATAATGCATGGCATCACAGAGTTTGGGATAGATTGGATTACTTAGAGGCTTTTTTCATAGCTATTTCGGTCTTGAATTTTGTAACAACATAGAATATTGAGCTAGCTAAATCTGGGCGCTGGATTCGTGTCATTTTGAACTCTAAATCAAAAGTTAAGGACAATTTAGTGCGCACATACCATGTTGATCGGCCAGTTAAAATGATCATTCTAAGCTGATCATTTGTGCTCCTTAACTAAAGACTTATAAATGAAAAATAATGGATGGCATCACACAATTTTGGCATATATTGGATTACTTGGAGGATTTTTTGTAGCTACTTTGGTTTTATATTTTGTCACAATACGGAAAATTGAGCTAGCTTAACGTGGGCGTTAGATTCGGGTCATTCTGACAATTTAGTGCGGACATATCAAGTTGATCAGCCAGTTAAAATGATCATTCTAAACTGATCATTGGTGCTCTTAAGTAAAGGCTTATAAATCAAGCATAATGCATGGCATCACGCAGTTTTGGATACATTGGATTACTTGGAGGCTTTGTCGTAGCTCTTTCACTCTCAAATGTTTCCACATTATAGAAATTTCAGCTTGCTTGACGTTGGTGTTGGATTCATGTCATTTTGAGCTCTAAATAAATAGTTAAAGAGGATTTAGTGCGGACATGTCATGTTGATAATCTAGTTAAAATGATCATTCTAAACTGATCATTGGTGCTCATTAGGCAAAGGTTTACAAATGAAGCTTAATGCATGGCCTCATACAGTTTGTGATAGATTGGATTGCTTGGAGGCTTTTTTGTAGCTATTTTGGCCTTAAATTTTGTCATAATATAGAATATTGAGCTAGCTTAACGTGGTCATTGGATTCGTGTCATTCGGAACTCTAAATCAAAAGTTAAGTACGATTTAGTGCGGACATGTCAAGTTGATCCGCCAATTAAAATGATCAATCTAAACTGATCATTGGTCCTCCTTGAGTAAAGACTTATAAATGAAGCATAATGCATGGCATCACAAAGTTCGGGATATATTGGATTACTTGCAGGCGTTTTCATTGCTATTTTGGTCTTATATTTTGTCAAAATATAGAAAATTGAGCTAGATTAACGTGAGCGTAGGATTTGGGTGATTCGGACAATTTAGTGCGGACATATCAAGTTGGCATGCCAGTTAAAATGATCATTCCAAACTGATCATTGGTGTTGTTAAGTTAAGGCTTAAAATCAACCATAGTCCATCGCATCACGCAGTTTGGGATACATTGCATTACTTGGAGGTTTTTTCGTAGCTCTTTCACTCTCAAATATTGCCATAATATGGAAATTTGAGCTTGTTTAATGTGGGTGTTGGATTCAAGTCATTTTGATCTCTAAATCAAAAGTTAAAGACGATTTAGTGTGGACATGTCAAGTTGATAAGCAAGTTAAACTGAGCATTCTAAACTCATCATTGGTGCTCATTAGGCAAAGTTTCCAAATGAAGCATAATGTATAGACTCACACAAGTTGGGATAGATTGGATTACTTGGAGGCTTTGTAATAGTTAATTTGGTCTTAAATTTTGTCACAATATAGAATATTGAGATAGCTAAACGTGGGTGCTGGATTCGTGTCATTCTGAACGCTAAACCCAAAAGTTATAGACGATTTAGTGCGGACATGTCAAGTTGATCAGCCAGTTAAAATGATCAATCTAAATTGATCATTGGTGCTCCTTGAGTAAAGGCTTATAAATGAGCTATAATGCATGGCATCACGCTATTTGGGATACACTGGATTACTTGGAGGCTTTTTCATAGCTCTTTCTGGCTCAATTATTGTCACAATATGGAAAATTGAGCTAGCTTAATGTGGACGTTGGACCCATTTCATTTTGAGCATTAAATGAAATGTTAAAGACAATTTAATGCACACATTTCAAGTTGATATACTAGTTTAAATGATAGTGCTCCTTGAGTAAATATTATAAATGAAGCATAATGCGTAGCATCACGCAGTTCGGCAATGATTGGAGTACTTTCAGGCTTTGTCGTAGCTATTTTGGTCTTAAATTTTATCACGATATAGAAAATTGAGCTAGCTTAACGTGGGTGTTGGATTCATGTCATTCTGAACTCTAATTAAAAAGTGACGGACGATTTAGTGCGGACATGTCAAGTTGATCGGCCTGTTAAAATGATCATTCTAAACTGATCATTGGTGCTCCTTGAGTAAAAGCTTATAAATGTTGCATAATGCATGTCGTCACGCAGTTTGGGCTAGACTGGATTACTTGGACGCTTTGTCAAATATATTTTGGCCTTAAATTTTGTCACAACGTAGATTATTGAGCTAGCTTAAAGTGGGCGTTGGATTCGTATCATTTGAACTTTAAATCAATACTTACGGATGATTTAGTGCGGACATGTCAGGTTATCGGCCAGTTAAAATGATCATTCTAAACTTATCATTGGTGCTCCTTGAGTAAAGACTTATAAATGAAGCATAACGCATGGCATCACGTAGGTTTGGGATAGATTGGATTACTTTGAGGCTTTTTCGTAGCAATCTCGGTCTTATATTTTGTCACAATACAGAAAAATTGAGCTAGCTTAATGTGGGCGTTGTATTCGGGTCATTTTGACAATTTAGCGCGGACATATCAAGTAGATCTGCCAGTTAAAATTATCATTATAAACTGATCATTGGTGCTCCTTGAGTAAACGCTTATAAATCAAGCATAATGCATGCAATCACGCAGTTTGGGATACATTTGATTACTTGGAGGTTTTTTGTCGTAGCGTAGCTCTTTCACTCTCAAATGTTTCTACAATATGGATATTTAAGCTTGCTTAACGTGTACGTTAGATTCCTGTCATTATGAAATCTAAATCAAAATTTAAAAAATGATTTAGTGCGGACATGTCAAGTTGATCAGCTATTTAAAATGATTATTCTAAATTGATCGTTGGTGCTCCTTGAGTAAAGGCTTATAAATGTAGCATAAGGCATGGCATCACGTAGTTTGGGATAGATTGGATTACTTGGAGGCTTTTTCATATCTATTTTGGTGTTACATTTTGTCATAATATAGAATATTGGGCTAGCTTAACGTGGGCGTTTGATTCGTGTCATTCTGAACTCTAAATAAAAAATTATGGATGATTTAGTGCGGACATGTCAAGTTGATCGGCCAGTTATAATGATCATTCTAAACTGATCATTGGTGATCCTTGAGTAAAGGCTTATAAATGCAGCATAATGCATGGCATCACAAGTAGTTTGAGATACATTGGATTACTTGGAGGGTTTGTCGTAACTCTTCCATTCTCAAATGTTGTCACCATATTAAAAATTGAGCTAGATTAACGTGGACATTGGATTCATGTCATTTTGAGCTCTAAATCAAAAATTATGGACGATTTTGGGGCGGACATCTGAGGTTGATCGGACAGATAAAATGATCATTCTAAATTGATATTGGTGCTCCTTGAGTAAAGGCTTATAAATGAAGCATAATGCATGACATCACGCAGTTTGGGATACATTGGATTACTTGGAGGCTTTGTCGTAGCTCTTTTAGTCTCAACTGTTCTAACAATATTGAAAATGGAGCTTCATTAACGTGGGCTTTGGATTCATATCATTTTTAGCTCTAAATGAAATCTTAAATACTATTTGTGCGGACATGTCAAGTTGATCAGCTAGTTAAAATGATCATTCTAAACTGCTTATTGGTGCTCACAGAGCAAATATTTACAAATGAAACATAATGCATGGCATCACACCGTTTGGGCTATATTGGGTTACTTGTAGTCCTTGTCGTACCTAATTTGGTCGTAAATTTTATGACAATATAGAATATTGATCTAGATTAACGTGGGCATTGGATTCGTGTCATTCTAAACTATATATCAAAAGTTAAGCACGATTTAGTGCAGACATGTCAAGTTGATCTGCCAGTTAAAAATATCACTCTAAACGTATCATTGGTGCTCAATGAGTAAAGGCTTATAAATGACGCATAATGAATGGCATCCCACAGTTTGGGATACATTGGATTGCTTGGAGGCTTTGTCGTAGCTATTTCTGTCTTAAATTTGTCACAATATAGAAAGTTGAGCTATTTTAACGTGGGCGTTGGATTCATCTAAATCAAAAGTTACGGACGATTTAGTGCGGACATGCCAAGTTTATCAGATAGTTGAATCGATCATTCTAAACTGATCATTGATGTTCGTTGAGCAAAGGTTTACAACTGAAGCATAATGCATGGCATCACACAGTTTAGGATAGGTTGGATTACTTAGAAACTTTGTCGTAGCTATTTCAGTCTTATATTTTGTCACAATGTAGAATATTGAACTAGCTTAACGTGGGCGTTGGATTCTTGTCATTCTGAACTCTAAATCAAAAGTTACAGACAATTTAGTGCATACATGTCAAGTTGATCGGCCAGTTAAAATGATCATTGGTGCTCCATGAGTTAAGGGTTATAAATGATGCATAATGCATGGCGTCACTCAGTTTGGGATACATTAGATTACTTGGAGGCTTTGTCGTAGCTATTTCTGTTTTAAATTTTTTCACAATTTAGAAAATTGTGCTATTTTGACGTTGGCGTTGGATTCATATAAATCAAAAGTTACGGATGATTTAGTGCGGACATGCCAAGTTTATCGGCTAGTTAAATCGATCGTTATCAACTGATCATTGATGCTCGTTGAGAAAAGTTTTATAACTGAAGCATAATGCATGGCATCACACAATTTAGGATACGTTGGATTACTTGGAAGCTTTGTCATAGCTCTTTCATTCTTATATTTTGTCACACTGTGTAATATTGAGCTAGCTTAACATGGGCGTTGGATTCTTGTCATTCTGAACTTTAAATAAAAAGTTACGGACAATTTAGTGCGGACATGTCAAGTTGATCGGCCAGTTAAAATGATCATTCTGAACGTATCATTGGTGCTCCATGAGTAAAGGCTTATAAATGAAGCATATTGCATGGCAGCACGCAGTTAGGGATACATTCGACTAACTGGAGGGTTTCTCATAGGTGTTTCTGTCTTTAATTTTCTCACAATATAGAAAATTGAGCTACCTTAACGTGGGCGTTTGATTCATTTTAATTTGAACTATAAATCAAAAGTTACAAACGATTTCGTGCGGACACACCAAGTTTATCGGCTGGTTAAATCGATCATTCTAAATTGATCATTGTTTCTCATTAAGAATAGGTTTACAAATGAAGCATAATGCATGACATCATGCAGTTTGTGATAGATTGGATTACAATATAGAGGATTTTTCGTAGCTATTTTAGTCTTAAATTTTGTTGCAATATAGAATATTAATCAAGCTTAACGTGGACGTTGGATTCATGTCATTCTGAACTCTAAATGGAAAGTTACGGACGATTTAGTGCAATCATGTCAAGTTGATTGGCCGGTTAAAATAATCATTCTAAACAGATCACTGTTGCTCCATGAGTAAAGGCTTATAAATGAAGCATGATGCATGTCATCACGCAGTTTGGGATACATTTGATTAGTGGGAGGCTTTGTCGTAGCTATTTCTCTCTTAAATTTTTTGACAATGTAGAAAATTGAGCCAGCTTAACGTGGTCATTGGATTCATGTCTTTTTGAACTCTAAATCAAAAGTTACGGATGATTTAGTGCGGACATATCAAGTTTATCAGCTAGTTAAATTAATCATTCTAAATTGATCATTGGTGCTCATTGAGCAAAGGTTGCAAATGAAGCAAAATGCATAACATCAGGCAGTTGAGGATAAATTGGATTACTTGAAAGCTTTGTCGTAGCTATTTCGGTCTTGATTTTTGTCACAATATAGAAAATTTAGATAGCTTAACATGGGCTTTGGATTCATGTCATTCTGAACTGTAAATCAAAAGTTACGAACAATTTAGTGCGGACATCTCATGTTGATCAGCCAATTAAAATAATCATTCTGAACTAAATAGCTGGTGCTCCTTGGTTAAAGCATTATAAATGAAGCATAATGCATCCAGAACTTCTGAGGAACAGTTACTCTCTGTTTAGATCTGTCTTGAAGTCATCAAGGAAGTATATATTATAGCAAACACGCAGTTTGGGATACATTGCATACGTGGGAGGCTTTGTCGACCTATTTCTGTCTTTAATTTTGTTACAAGATAGAAAATTGAGCTAGCTTAACGTGGGTGTTGGATTGATCTAAATCAAATGTTACGGACGATTTAGTGTAGACATGCCAAGTTTATCGGCTAGTTAAATCAATCATTCTAAGCTGATTATTGATGGTCATTGAGCAAAGGTTTACAAATGAAGCATAATGCATGTTATCATACAGTTTGGGATAGATTGGATTACTTGGAGGTTTTGTCGTAGCTATTTTGGTTTTAATATTTTTCACAATATAGAATATTAAGCTAGCTTAACATGGGCGTTTGATTCGTGTCATTTCGAATTCTAAATCAAAAGTTACGGACGATTTAGTGGGGACATGTCAAGTTGATCGACAAGTTAAAATGATCATTCTAAACTGATCATTAATGCTCCTTGAGTAAAGGCTTATAAATGAAGCAAAATGCATGACATCACAATGTTTGGGATTCAGTGGATTACTGGGAGGCTTTGTCGTAGCTATTTCAGTCTTTAACTCTATCACATATAGAAAATTGAATTAGCTTAACCTGGTTGTTAGATTCATGTCATCTGGAACTCCAAATCAAAAGTTACGGACGATTTTGTGTTGACATGTCAAGTTTATCGGCTAGTGAAATTGATCATTCTAAACTGATCATTGGTGCTCATTTAGCAAAGGTTTACAAATGTAGCATCATGCATAGCATCACCTAGTTTGGGAAACATTGGATTACTTGAAAGCTTTGTTATAGCTATTTCGGTCTTGAATTTTGTCACAATATAGAATATTGCGCTAGCTTAACCTGGGCTTTGGATTCTTGTCATTCTGAACTCTAAATCAAAAGTTACAGACGATTAAGTGCGCAGATGTCTAGTTGATCAGCCAGTTAAAATGATCATTCAAAACTGCTCGTTCGTGCTACTTGAGTAAAGGCTTATAAATGAAGCATAATGCATGGCATCACGCAGTTTGGGATATATTGGATTACTTGGAGGGTTTGTCGTTGCTATTTTTGTCTTAAATTTTCTCACAATATAGAAAATTGAACTAGATTAACGTGGGCGTTGGATTCATATCATTCTGAACTATAAATCAAAAGTTAATGACGATTTAGTCCGGACATGTCAAGTTTATCAAATAGTTAAATTGATCATTCTAAACTGATCATTGGTTCTCATTGAGCAAAGGTTTACAAATGAAGCATAATGCATGACATCACGCAGATTGGGATAGATTTGATTACCTGGAGGTTTTGTCGTAGCTTTTTCAGTTTTAAATTTTATAACAATATAGAATATTAACCTAGATGATAGAGGACATTGGATTCGTGTCATTCTAAACTCTAAATCAAAACTTACGGACGATTTAGTGCGGGACGATTTAGTGCGGTCATGTCAAGTTGATCGGCCAGTTAAAATAATCATTCTAAACTGATCAGTGGTGCTCCTTGAGTAAAGGAATATAAATGAATCATAATGCATGAAATCACGCAGTTTAGGATATATAGCATTAGTGGGAGGCTTTGTTGTAGCTATTTCTCTCTTTAATTTGGTCACATGATAGAAAATTGAGCTAGCTTAACGTGGGCGTTGGATTCATCAAAATCAAAAGTTAGAGACGATTTAGTGCGGACATGTCAAATTTATCGGCTAGTTAAATTGATCATTCTAAACTGATCATTGGTTTTCATTGGGCAAAGGTTTACAAATGAAGCATAATGCATAGCATCACGTAGTAGGTAATAGATTAGATTACTTTGAAGTTTTGTCGTCGCTATTTTGGTCTTAAATTTTGTCACAATATAGAATATTGAGCTAGATTAACGTGGGTTGTGTATTCATGTCACTCTGAACACTAAATTAAAAGTTACGGACGATTTGGTGCGGATATGTCAAGTTGAACAGCCAGTTAAAATAATTATTTTAAACTGATCATTCGAGCTCCTTGAGTAAAGGCTTATAAATTAAGTATAAAGCATGACATCACGCAGTTTGGGATACATTGGATTACTTGGAGGCTTTGTCGTAGTGCTTTATGTTTCAAATGTTGTTACAATATTGAAGATTGAACTAGATTATTATGAGCGTTGGATTCATGTCATTTTGACGTCTAAATGAAATGGTAAGGACTATTTAGTACGGACATGTCAAGTTGAATAGGTAGTTAAAATGATCATTCGAAACTGGTCATGGATGCTCGTTGAACTAAGGTTTACAACTGTAGCCTAATGCATGGCATCACGTAGATTGGGATAGATTGGATTACTTGGAATCTTTGTTGTAGCTATTTTGGTCTTATATTTTATCAAAAATGTGGAATATTTAACTAGCTTAATGTGAGCGTTGGATTCGTGTTATTCTTAACTCTAAATAAAAAATTACGGATGATTTAGTACGGACATGTCAAGTTGATCCTCCGTTTAAAATGATCATTCTAAACTGATCATGGGTGCTCGTTGAACAAAGATTTACAACTAAAGCATAATGCATGGCATCCCGAAGTTTGGGATAGATTGGATTTCTTGGAATCTTTGTTGTAGCTATTTCGGACTTATATTTTATCACATTGTGGAATATTGATCTAGGTTAACGTGACTGTTTGATTCGTGTCATTCTGAACTCTAAATCGAAAATTACGTACGATTTAGAACGGACATCTCAAGTTGATCAGCCATTTAAAATGATAATTCTAAGCTGACCATTCATGCTACTTGAATAAAGGCTTATGAATGAAGCATAATGCATGGCATCACGCAGTTTCGGATATATTGGGTTACTTGGAGGATTTGTCGAAGCTATTTCCTTCAGAAATTTTGTCAAAATATAGAAAATTAAGCTAGCTTAACGTGGGCGTTGGATTCATGTAATTCTGAACTCCAAATCAAAAGTTACTGACGATTTAGTGCGGACATGTCAAGTTTATCGGCTAGTTAAATCGATGAGTCTAAACTGATCATTGGTGCTCACTGAGCAAAGGATTACAAATGAAGCATAATGCATGGCGTCAAGTAGTTGGGGATAGATTGGATTACTTGAAATCTTTGTTGTAACAATTTTGGTTTTAAATTGTTTCACAATATAGAATATTGAGCTAACCAAATGTGGGCATTGGATTCGTGTCATTCTGAACTCTGAATCAAAAGGTAAAGACGATTTAATACGGACGTGTCAAATTGATCAGCTAGTTAAAATTATCATTCTCAAGTTATCATGAGTGCTTGTTGAACAAAGGTTTACAACTGAAACCTAATGCATGGCATCCCGTTGTTTGGGATAGATTGGATTACTTGGAATCTTTGTCGTAGCTATTTCGGTCTTATATTTTATCTATATGAGGAATATTGAGCTAGCTTAATGTGTGCATTGGATTCGTGTTATTTTGAACTCTAAAAAACTACGAACAATTTGTTATGTATATGTCAAGTTGATCGGCCATTTAACATGATCATTCTAAACTATTCATTCGTGCTCCTTGAATAAAGGCTTATGAATGAAGCATAATGCATGGCATCACGCAGTTTGGGATACATTGGATAACTTGGACGTTTTGTCGTAGCTATTTCTTTCCGAAATTTTGTCAAAATATTGAAAATTAAGCTTGCTTAATGTGGGCGTTGGATTCATGTCATTCTGAACTCCAAATCAAAAGTTACGGATAATTTAGTGCGGACATGTCAAGTTTATCGGCTAGTTAAATAGATCAGTATATATTGATCATCGGTGCTCATTGAGCAAAGGTTTACAAATGAAGCATAATGCATGGCATCACACAGTTGGAGATAGATTGGAATACTTGAAATCTTTGTCGTAGCAATTTTGGTTTTAAATTTTGTCACAATATAGAATACTAAGCTAACTTAACATGGACTTTGGATTCGTGTCATTCTAAACTCTAAATCAAAAGGTACAAACGATTTAGTACGAACATGTCAAGTTGATTGGACATTTAAAATTGTCATTCTAAAGTGATCATTGGTTCTCCTTAAGTTTATGCTTATAAATGAAGCATAATGCATGACATCACACAGTTCGGGATACATTGGATTACTTGGCGGCTTTGTCGTAGCTATTTCTGTCTTTAAGTTTGTTACAACATATACAATTGAGCTACCTTATCGTGAGCGATCGATTCATGTCATTTTGAACTCTAAATAAAAATTTAAGGACGATTTACTATAGACATGTCAAGTTTATCGACGAGTTAAATCAATCAATCTAAACAGATCATTTGTGCTCATTGAGAAAAGGTTTACAAATGAAGCATTATGCATGGCATCAGAGAGTTTGGGATAGAATGGAATACTTGGAGGCTATGTCGTAGCTAGTTTCGTCTTAAATTTTGTTACAATATATAATATTAAGCTAGCTTAACGTGGCTATTGGATTCGTGTAATTCTGAAATCTAAATCAAAAGTTACGGATGATTTAGTGCAGACATGGCAAGTTTATCGGCTAGTTAAATTCATCATTCTAAACCGATCTTTAGTGATCATTGAGCAAAGGATTACAAATGAATCATAATGCATGGTATCACACAGTTTTGGATATATTGGATTACTTGAAAGCTTTGTCGTAGCTATTTCGGTCTTAAATTTTATCACAATATAGAAAATTGAGCTAGCTTAACGTGGGCGTTATGTTTGTGTCATTCTGAACTCTAAATCAAAAGTTATTGATGATTTATTGTGGACATGTCAAGTTGATCGCCAGTTAAAATGATCATTCTAAGCTTATCATTGGTGCTCCTTGAGTAGAGGCTTATAGATGAAGCATAATTCATGGCATCACGCTGTTAGGGATAGATTGGATTTGTTGGAGGCTTTGTCATAGCGCTTTCAGTCTCAAATGTTGTCACGGTATAGAAAATTGAGCTAGCTTAACGTAGCCGTTGGATTCTTGTCATTCTGAACTCTAAATCAGAAGTTACATACGATTTAGTGAGGACATATCAAGTTTCTTAACTAGTTAAAATGATCATTCTAAACAGATCGTTGGTGCTCACTGAGCAAAGGTTTACAAATGAAGCATAATGCATGGCCTCACGCAGTTTAAGATTGGATTACTTGGAGGCTTTGTTATACCTATTTTAGACATAAATTTTGTCATAATATAAGGTACCTTAACGTGGCATTGGATTCTTGTAATTTTGAACTCTAAATAAAAACTTACAGAAAGTTTAGTGCGGTCATGGCAAATTGATCGGCCAGTTAAAATGATCATTCTGAACTGATCATTGGTGATTCTTGAGTAAACGCTTATAAATGACGCATAATGCATGATATCACGCAGTTTGGAATACATTGGATTACTTGGAGGCTTTGTCGTAGCTATTTCGCTCATAAATTTTGTCACAGTATAGAAAATTGAGTTAGCTTAACGTAGGCGTTGGATTCATGTAATTATGAACTCTAAATCAAAAGTTACAGATGATTTAGTACATACATGTCAAGTTGATCGGCCAGTTAAAATGATCATTCTAAACTGATCATTGGTGCTCCTTGAGTAAAGGCTTACAAATGAAGCATAATGCATGGCATCACGCCGTTTGGGATACATTATATTACTTGGAGGCTTTGTCGTAGCTATTTTCGTCTTAAATTTTGTTACAATATATAATATTAAGCTAGCTTAACGTGGCTGTTGGATTCGTGTAATTCTGAAATCTAAATCAAATGTTACCGATGATTTAGTGCAGACATGTCAAGTTTATTGGCTAGTTAAATCGATCATTCTAAACCGATCTTTAGTGATCATTGAGCAAAGGATTACAAATGAATCATAATGCATGGTATCACGCAGTTTGGGATATATTGGATTAATTGAAAGCTTTGTCGTTGCTATTTCGGTCTTAAATTTTATCACAATATAGAAAATTGAGCTAGCTTAACGTTTTTTAAGGCGTTAGATTCGTGTCATTCAGAACTCTAAATCAAAAGTTATGGACAATTTACTGCGGACATGTCTAGTTGACCGGCCAGTTAAACTTATCATTCCGAAATGATCATTGGTGCTGTTAAAGTAAAGGCTTATAAATGAAGCATTATGCATTGCATCGCACGGTTTGGGATACATTGGATTACCTGGAGGCTTGGTCGTAGCTATTCATGTACTAAATTTTGCCATAATATAGAAAATTGAGCTATCTTAACGTTGTCGTTAGATTCATGTCATACTGAACTCTAAATCAAAAGTTACAGACGATATAGTGCGGACATTTTAAGTTTATCAGCTAGGTAAATTGGTCGATCTAAACAGATCATTGGTGCTCATTGAGCAAAGATTAACAAATGAAGCATAATGCATGGTATCAGGCAGTTGGGAATTGGTTGGATTACTTGGAGGCTTTGTTTTAGCCATTTCAGTCTTAAATTTTGTCACAATATAGAATATTAAGCTAGCTTAACGTTGGTGTTGGAATCGTGTCATTCAGAACTCTAAATAAAAAGTTACGTATGATTTAGTGCGGACATGTCAAGTTGATCGGCTAGTTAAAATGATCATTTAAAACTGATCATTGGTGCTCCTTGATTAATGTCTTATCCATGAAAAATATTGCTTGGTATCGCGCAGTTTGGGATACAATGATTAATGGATTACTTGGAAGTTTTGTCGTAGCTATTTTGGTATTAAATTTTGTCACAGTATAGAAAATTGAGCTACCCCAACGTGGTCGTTGGATACATATCATCCCAAACTCTAAATCAAATGTTACGGACGATTTAGTGCAGACATGTCAAGGGTATTGGCCAGTTAAAGTGTTCATTCTAAACTGATCATTGGTGCTCCTTGAGCAATGATTTACAAATGAAGCATAATGCATGGCATCACACATTTTGGGATAGAATGGATTACTTGTTAGTTTTGGCGTAGCCATTTTGGTCTTAAATTTTATCACAATATTGAAAATTGAGCTAGCTCAACGTGGGCGTTAGATACGTGTCATTCTGAGCTCTAAATCAAAAATTATGGATGATTTAGTGCGGACATGTCAAGTTGATCGCCAATTAATATGATCATTCAAAGCTGATCACTGGTGCTCCTTGAGTAGAGGCTTATAAATGAAGCATAATTCATGGCATCACGCTGTTTGGGATAGATTGGATTTGTTAGAGGCTTTGTCGTAGCGCTTTTTGTCTCAAATGTTGTCATAGTATAGAAAATTGAGCTAGCTTAACGTAGCCATTGGTTTCTTGTCCTTCTGAACTCTAAATCAGAAGTTACATATAATTTAGTGCGGACATGTCAAGTTGCTTAGCTAGTTAAAATGATCATTCTAAACAGATCGTTGGTGCTCACTGAACAAAGGCTTACAAATGAAACATAATGCATGGCCTCACGCAGTTTATGATTGGATTACTTGTAGGCTTTGTTATACCTATTTCGGTCATAAATTTTGTCACAATATAAGCTACCTTAACGTGGCATTGGATTCTTGTAAGTTTGAACTCTAAACAAAAAGTTATGGAAAGTTAAGTGCGGTCATGTCAAATTGATCGGCCAGTTAAAATGATCATTCTTAACTAATCATTGGTGATCCTTGAGTAAACGCTCATAAATGACGCATAATGCATGATATCACGCAGTTTGGGATACATTAGATTACTTGGAGGCTTTGTCGTAGCTATTTTCGTCTTAAGTTTTGTTACAATACATAATATTAAGCTAGCTTAACCTGGATGTTGGATTCGTGTAATTCTGAAATCTAAATCAAAAGTTACGGATGACTTAGTGCAGACCTGTCAATTTTATCGGCTAGTTAAATCGATCATTCTAAACCGATCGTTAGTGATCTGAGCAAAGGATTACAAATGAATCATGATGCATGGTATCACACAGTTTGGGATAGATTGGATTATTTGAAAGCGTTGTCATAGCTATTTTGGTCTTAAATTTTATCACAATATAGAAAATTCATCTAACTTAACGTGGGCGCTAGGTTTGTGTAATTCTGAACTCTAAATCTAAAGTTATGGATGATTTAGTTCGGACATTTCAAGTTGATCGGCCAGTTAAAATGATCATTGAAACAGGTATCGGTGCTCCTTGAGTAAAGGCTTATAAATGAAGCATAATGCATGACATCGCGCAGTTTGTGATACACTGGATTACTTGGAGGCTTTGTTGTAGCGCTTTCAGTCTCAAATATTGTCACAATATTGAAAATGGAGATAGATTAACATGAGCATTGGATTCATGCCATTTTGAGCTCTAAATCAAATGTTAAAAATGATTTATTGCGGACATGTCAAATTGATTAATTAGTTAAAATGACTTTTATAAACTGATCATTGGTGCTCATTTAACAAAGGTTTACAACTGAAGCATAATGCATGGTATCACACAGTTTGGGAGAGATATGATTACTTGTAGGCTTTGTCTTAGCTATTTTGGTCTTAAATTTGTCACAATCTAGAATATTAAACTAGCTTAATGTGGGTGCTAGATTCGTGTCATTCTGAACTCTAAATTAAAAGTTACGAACGATTTAGTGTGGACATGTCAAGTTAATCGGCCAGTTAAAATGATCATTCTAAACTTCTGACTAGTGCTCCTTGAGAGAAGGCTTATAAATGAAGTATAATGCATGTCATCACGAAGTTTGGGATACATTAAATTAGTAGGAGACTTTATCGTAGCTATTTCTGTCTTAAATTTGGTCACAGTATAGAAAATTGAGCTAGATTAACATGTGCATTGGATTCCTGTCATTATGAACACTAAATCAATAGTTACAAACGATTTAGTGCAGTCATGTCAAGTTTATTGGCTATTTAAATCGATTATTCTAAACTAATCATTGGTGTTGGTTGAGCAAAGGTTTAAAAATGAAACATAATGCATGGCATCACTCAGTATGGGATACATTGGAATTTGGAGGCTTTGTCTTAGAGATTTTAGTCTCAAATGTTGTCACAATATTGAAGATTGAGCTAGATTAACGTGAGCGTTGGATTCATGTCATTTTTAGTTTTAAATCAAATTTTTAAAAGCAATTTATTGCGGACATGTCAAGTTGATCAACTAGTTAAAAATGGTCATTCTTAACTGATCATTGGTGCTCATTGAACAAAGGTTTTCAATTGAAATATAATGCATGGTATCGCGCAGTTTGGGATAGATTGGTTTACTTGAAGGCTTTGACTTAGCTATTCTGGTCTTAAATTTGTCACAATCTAGAATATTAAGGTATCTTAACATGGGCGCTAGATTCTTGTCATTTTGAACTCTAAATCAAAAGTTATAGACGATTTAGTGCGGATATGTCAAGTTAATTGTATAGTTAAAATTAATGATCATTATAACCTGCTCACTGGTTCTCCTTGAGTAGGGGCTTATAAATGAATCATAATGAATTACATCACGCAGTTTGGGATACATGGGATTAGTGGGATGCTTTGTAGTAGCTATTTTTGTCTTAAATTTTGTCACAATATAGAAAATTGATCTAGCTTAACGTGGTCGTTGGATTCTTGTCATTCTCTACTCTAAATAAAAATTTATGGTCTATTTAGCGCGGAAATGTCAAGTTTATCGGCTAGTTAAATCGATCTTTCTAAACAGATCATTGATGCTCGTTGAGAAAAGGTTTATAACTGAAGCGTAATGCATGGCTTCACACAATTTATGATACGTTGGATTACTTGGAAGCTTTGTCGTAGCGATTTCATTCTTATATTCTGTCACAATGTGTAATATTGAGCTAGCTTAACGTGGGTGTTGGATTCTTGTCATTCTGACCTTTAAATAAAAAGTTACGGAGAATTTAGTGCGGACATGTCAAGTTGATCGGCCAGTTAAAATGATCATTCAATACGTATCATTGGTGCTTTTTGAGTAAAGGCTTATAAATGAAGCATATTGCATGACAACATGCAGTTAGGGATACATTCGATTAATTGGAGGCTTTCTCGTAGGTTTTTCTGTCTTTAATTTTGTCACAATATAGAAAATTGAGCTACCTTAACGTGGCCGTTTGATTCATGTTAATTTGAACTCTAAATCAAAAGTTACGGACGACTTAGTGCGTACATACCAAATTTATCGGCTGGTTAAATCGATCATTCTAAACTGATCATTGTTTCTCATTAAGAAAAGGTTTACAAATGAAGCATAATGCATGACATCACGCAATTTGTGATAGATTGGATTACAATATAGAGGTTTTTTCGTAGCTATTTTAGTCTTAAATTTTGTCGCAATATAACATATTAAGCAAGCCTAACGTGGGCGTTGGATTCGTGTCATTCTGAACTCTAAATGAAAAGTTACAGACGATTTAGTGCGGTCATGTCAAGTTGATTGGCCGGTTAAAATAATCATTCTAAACAGATCACTGTTGCTCCATGAGTAAAGGCTTATAAATGAAGCATGATGCATGGCATCACGCAGTTTGGGATACATTTGATTAGTGGGAGGCTTTGTCATAGCTATTTCTCTCTTAAATTTGGTGACAATGTAGAAAATTGAGCTAGCTTAACGTGGTCATTGGATTCATGTCTTTCTGAACTCCAAATCAAAAGTTACGGATAATTTAGTGCGGACATGTCAAATTTATCGAATAGTAAAATCGATCAGTCTATATTGATCATTGGTGCTCATTGAGCAAAGGTTTACAAATGAAGCATAATGCATGGCATCACACAGTTGACGATAGATTGGATTACTTGAAATCTTTGTCGTAGCAATTTTGGTTTTAAATTTTGTCACAATATAGAATACTGAGCTAACTTAACATGGACTTTGGATTCGTGTCATTCTAAACTCTAAATCAAAAGGTACAAACGATTTAGTACGAACATGTCAAGTTGATTGGCCATTTAAAATTGTCATTCTAAAGTGATCATTGGTTCTCCTTAAGTTTATGCTTATAAATGAAGCATAATGCATGGCATCACGCAGTTCGGGATACATTTCATTACTTGGCGGCTTTGTCGTAGCTATTTCTGTCTTTAATTTTGTTACAACATAGATAATTGAGCTAACTTATCGTGAGCGATCGATTCATGTCATTTTGAACTCTAAATAAAAATTTAAGGACGATTTACTGTAGACATGTCAAGTTTATCGATGAGTTAAATCAATCATTCTAAACAGATCATTTGTGCTCATTGAGAAAAGGTTTGCAAATGAAGCATAATGCATGGCATCACGCCGTCTGGGATAGAATGGAATACTTGGAGGCTATGTCGGAGCTAGTTTCGTCTTAAATTTTGTTACAATATATAATATTAAGCTAGCTTAATGTGGCTTTTGGATTCGTGTAATTCTGAAATCTAAATCAAAAGTTACGGATGATTTAGTGCAGACATGTCAAGTTTATCGGTTAGTTAAATCGATCATTCTAATCCGATCTTTACTGATCATTGAGCAAAGGATTACAAATGAATCATAATGCATGGTATCACGCAGTTTGGGATATATTGGATTACTTGAAAGCTTTGTCGTAGCTATTTCAATCTTAAATTTTATCACAATATTGAAAATTGAGCTAGCTTAACGAGGGCATTAGGTTCTTGTCATTCTGAACTCTAAATCAAAAGTTACATACAATTTAGTGCGGACATATCAAGTTTCTTAACTAGTTAAAATGATCATTCTAAACAGATCGTTGGTGCTCACTGAGCAAAGGTTTACAAATGAAGCATAATGCATGGCCTCACGCAGTTTAAGATTGGATTACTTGGAGGCTTTGTTATACCTATTTCGGTCATAAATTTTGTCATAATATAAGCTACCTTAACGTGGCATTGGACGCTTGTAATTTTGAACTCTAAATAAAAAGATACGGAAAGTTTAGTGCGGTCATGTCAAATTGATTGGCCAGTTAAAATGATCATTCTGAACTGATCATTGGTGATTCTTTAGTAAACGCTTATAAATGACGCATAATGCATAATATCACGCAGTTTAGAATACATTGGAATACTTGGAGGCTTTGTCGTAGCTATTTCTCTCTTAAATTTTTTCACAGTATAGAAAATTGAGTTAGCTTAACGTAGGCGTTGGATTCATGTAATTCTGAACTCTAAATCAAAAGTTACGGACGATTTAGTGCAGACATGTCAAGTTGATCGGCCAGTTAAAATGATCATTCTAAACTGATCGTTAGTGATCATTCTAAACCGATCGTTAGTGATCATTCTAAATTGATCGTTAGTGATCATTCTAAACCGATCATTAGTGATCATTCTAAACCGATCGTCAGTGATCATTCTAAACCGATCATTAGTGATCATTCTAAACCGATCGTTAGTGATCAAGTTTGGGATAGATATGATTACTTGGAGGCTTTGTTTTAGCTATTTTGGAATTAAATTTGTCACAATCTAGAATATTAAACTAGCTTAATGTGGGCGCTAGATTCGTGTCATTCTGAACTCTAAATTAAAAGTTACGAACGATTTAGTGTGGATATGTCAAGTTAATCGGCCAGTTAAAATGATCATTCTAAACTGCTCACTAGTGCTCCTTGAGAGAAGGCTTATAAATGAAGTATAATGCATGTCATCACGAAGTTTGGGATACATTAAATTAGTTGGAGACTCTATCGTAGCTATTTATGTCTTCAATTTGGTCACAGTATAGAAAATTGAGCTAGATTAACGTGTGCATTGGATTCCTATCATTTTGAACACTAAATCAATAGTTACAAACGATTTAGTGCGGTATGTCAAGTTTATTGGCTAGTTAACTCGATTATTCTAAACTTATCATTGGTGCTCGTTGAGCAAAGGTTTAAAAATGAAATATAATGCATGGCATCACTCAGTATGGGATACATTGGAGTATTTGGAGGCTTTGTCTCAGAACTTTTTGTCTCAAATGTTGTCACAATATTGAAAATTGAGCTAGATTAATGTGAGCGTTGGATTCATGTCATTTTGAGCTTTAAATCAAATGTTAAAAGCGATTTATTGTGGACATGTCCAGTTGATCAACTAGTTAAAATGATCATTCTTAACTTATCATTGGTGCTCATTGAACAAAGGTTTACAATTGAAATATAATGCATGGTATCGCGCAGTTCGGGATAGATGGGTTTACTTGAAGGCTTTGTCTTAGCTATTCTGGTCTTAAATTTGTAACAATCTGGAATATTAAGGTAGCTTAACGTGGGTGCTAGATTCGTGACATTTGAACTCTAAAGAAAAAGTTACAGACGATTTAGTGCGGATATGTCAAGTTAATTGGACAGTTAAAATTAATGATCATTCTAACTTGGTCATTGGTGCTCCTTGAGTAAAGGATTATAAATGAATCATAATGCATTACATCACGATGTTTGGGATACATTGGATTAGTGGGATGCTTTGTAGTAGTTATTTTTGTCTTAAGTTTTGTCACAATATAGAAAATTGATCTAGCTTAACATGGTCGTTGGATTCATGTCATTCTATACTCTAAATCAAAAGTTATGGACTATTTAGTGCGGACATGTCAAGTTTATCGGCTTGTTAAATCCATCATTCTACACTGATCATTGGTGCTCATTGAGCAAAGGTTTACAAACGAAGCGTAACGCAAGGCATCACACTGTTTGGGATAAATTGGATTACTTGGAATCTTTGTCGTAGCTATTTTGGTCTTAAGTTTTGTGAAAGTATAGAATATTGAGCCAGCTTAACGTGGGGGTTGGATTCGTGTTATTCTGAACTCTAAATCAAAAGTTATGGATTATTTAGCACGGACATGTCAAGTTGATTGGATAGTTACAACGATCATTCTAAACTGATCACTAGTGCTCCTTGAGTAAAGGCTTATAAATGAAGCATAATACATGGCATGCCGCAGTTTGGGATACATTGGATTGCTTGGAGGCTTTATCGTAGCTCTTTCAGTCTCAAATATTGTCACAATATTGAAACTTTGCTACAGTAACATGGCCATTTGATTCATGTCATTTTGAGCTCTAAATCAAATGTTAAAGATGATTTAGTGTAGACATGTCAAGTTGATCTGCCACTTAAAATGATCATTCTAAAGTTATCATTGGTGCTCATTGAGCAAAGGTTTATAAATGAAACATAATGCATGGCATCACACAGTTTGGGATACCTTGGATTACTTGGAGGCTTCGTCAAAAATATTTTGGTCTTAAATTTTGTAAAAATATGGAAAATTGAGCTAGATTAACGTGGGCGTTTGATTCATGTCTTTCTAAACTCTAAATCAAAAGTTATGGATGATTTAGTCCGCACATGTCAAGTTGATCAACTTGAGTAAAGGCTTATAAATGAAGCGTAATGCATGGCATCATGCTGCTTGGAATACATTGGATTACTTGGATGCTTTGTTGTATCTCTTTTGGTCTCATGTGTTATCGGAATATTGAAAATTGCGTTAGATTAACGTGTCATTGGATTCATGTCATTTTGAGCTCTAAAACAAATGGTAAAGACAATTTAGTGCGGACACGTCAAGTTGATCATATAGTTAAAATGATCTTGCTAAACTGATCATTGGTGCTCATTGATCAAAGGTTTACAAATGAAGCATAATGCATGGAATCACACAGTTTGTGATAGATTTGATTACTTGGAGGCTTTGTCGTTGCTATTTCAGTCTTAAATTTTGTCACAATATAGAATATTGAGCTAGCTTAACGTTGGAATTCGATTCTTTTCATTTTGATTTCTAAAACAAAAGTTACGGACGATTTAGTGCGGACATGTCAAATTTATAAACTTGAGTAATGGCTTATAAAAGAAGCATAATGCATGACATCTTGCAGTTTGGAATACACTGGATTACTCTGAGGCTTTGTCGTAGCTCTTTCAGTCCCAAATGTTGTAAGAATATTGAGTATTAAGCTAGATTAACGTGGCCATTGGATTCATGTAATTTTGAGCTCTACATCAAAAGTTAAAGACGATTTAGTGAGAACATGTCAAGTTGATCAGCTAGTTAAAATGATCATTCTAAACTGATCATTGGTGCTCATTTAACAAAGGTTTACAACTGAAGCATAATGCATGGTATCACACAGTTTGAGATAGATATGATTACTTGGAGGCTTTGTCTTAGCTATTTTGTTCTTAAATTTGGCACAATCTAGAATATTAAACTAGCTTAATGTGGGCACTAGATTCGTGTCATTCTGAACTATAAATTAAAAGTAACGGACAATTTTGTGTGGGCATGTCAAGTTAATCGGCCAGTTTAAATGATCATCCTAAACTGCTCACTAGTGCTCCTTGAGAGAAGCCTTATAAATGAAGTGTAATGCATGGCATCAAGCAGTTTGGGACACATCGAATTAGTGGGAGACTTTATTGTAGCTATTTCTGTCGTAAATTTTGTCACAGTATAGAAAATTGAGCTAGATTTATGTGTGCGTCGGATTCCTATCATTTTGAACACTAAATCAATAGTTACAAACGATTTAGTGCGGACATGTCAAGTTTTTCGGCTAGTTAAATCGATCATTCTAAACTGATCATTGGTGCTCATTGAGCAAAGGTTTACAAACGAAACATAATGCATGGCATCACGCAGTATGGGATACATTGGATTATTTGGAGGCTTTGTCTTAGAGCTTTTAGTCTCAAATGTTGTCACAGTATTGAAAATTGAGCTACATTAACGTGAGTGTTGGATTCATGTCATTTTGAGCTTTAAATCAAATGTTAAAAGCGATTTATTGCGGACATGTCAAGTTGATCAAATTGTTAAAATGATCATTCTTAACTGATCATTGGTGCTCATTGAACAAAGGTTTACAACTGAAATATAATGCATGGTATCGCACAGTTTGGGATAGATTGGTTTACTTGAAGGCTTTGTCTTAGCTATTCCGGTTTTAAATTTGTCACAATTAATATATTAAGGTATCTTAACGTGGGCGCTAGACTCGTGTCATTTTGAACTCTAAATCAAAGTTACGGACGATTTAGTGGTGATATGTCAAGTTAATTGGACAGTTAAAATTAATGATCATTCTAACCTGCTCACTGGTGCTCCTTGAGTAAAGGCTTGTAAATGAATCATAATGCATTACATCATGCAGTTTCGGATACATGGGATTAGTGGGATGATTTGTAGTAGCTATTTTTGTCGTAAATTTTGTAACAATATAGAAAATTGATAAAGCTTAACGTGGTCGTTGGATTCATGTCATTCTGTACTCTAAATCAAAAGTTATGGACTATTTAGTGTGGACATGTCAAGTTTATCGGCTAGTTAAATAGATAATTCTACACAGATCATTGGTGCTCATTGAGCAAAGGTTTACAAATGAAGCGTAATGCAAGGCGTCACACTGTTTGAGATAAATTGGATTACTTGGAATCTTTGTCGTAGCTATTTTGGTCTTAAGTTTTGTGACAATATAGAATATTGAGCCAGCTTAACGTGGTGGTTGGATTCGTGTTATTCTGAACTCTAAATCAAAAGTTATGGATTATTTAGGGCGGACATGTCAAGTTGATCGGCCAGTTAAAATGATCATTCTAAACTGATCACGGGTGCTCCTTGATTAAAGGCTTATAAACGAAGCATAATACATGGCATCCCGCAGTGTGGGATACATTGGATTGCTTGGAGGCTTTATCGTAGCTCTTTCAGTCTCAAATATTGTCACAATATTGAAAATTTGGTTACATTAACGTGGCCATTTGATTCATGTCATTTTGAGCTCTAAATCAAATGTTAAAGATGATTTAGTGTAGAAATTTCAAGTTGATCCGCCAGTTAAAATGATCATTCTAAAGTTATCATTGGTGCTCATTGAGTACAAGTTTATAAATGAAACATAATGCATGGCATCACACAGTTTGGGATACCTTGGATTAAATGGAGGCTTTGTCGTAGCTATTTTGGTCTTAAAGTTTGTCAAAATGTGGAAAATTGAGCTAGATTTACGTGGACGTTTGATTCATGTCTTTCTTAACTCTAAATCAAAAGTTATGGACGATTTAGCCCGCACATGTCAAGTTGATCAACTTGAGTAAAGGCTTATAAATGAAGCATAATGCATGGCATCATGCTGCTTGAAATACATTGGATTACTTGGAGGCTTTGTCGTATCTCTTTTGGTCTCAAGTGTTATCAGAATATTGAAAATTGCGTTAGATTAACGTGGGCGTTGGATTCATGTCATTTTGAGCTCTAAAACAAATGGTAAAGACGATTTAGTGCGGAAATGTCAAGTTGATCGTATAGTTAAAATGATCATGCATGCTAAACTGAACATTGGTGCTCATTGATCAAAGGTTTCGAAATGAAGCATAATGTGTGGCATCACGCAGTTTGGGATAGACTGGATTACTTGGAGGTTTGTCCTAGCTATTTTGGTCTTCAATTTTGTCACAATATAGAAAATTAAGGTAGCTTAACGTGGTCATTGGATTCTTATCATTCTGAACTCTAAATCAAAAGTTACAGACGATTTAGTGCGGACAAGTCATGATTATCGGCTAGTTAAATTGATCATTCTAAAATAATCATTTGTGCTCATTGAGCAAAGGTTTACAAATGAAGTATAATGCATGGCATCACGCAGTTGGGGATACATTGGATTTCTTGGAGGCTTTGATGTATAGTTCTTTCAGTCTCAAATGTTGTCAGAATATTGAAAATTTAGTTAGATTATTGCAGGCGTTGGATTCATGTCATTTTGAGCTCTAAAACAAATCTTAAAGACGATTTAGTGCGGACATGTCAAGTTGATCATCTAGTTAAAATGATCATGCTAAACTGATCATTGGTTCTCATTAACCAAAGGCTTACAAATGAAGGATAATGCGTGGCATCACACAGTTTGGGATAGATTGGATTACTTGGAGGCTTTTTCGTAGCTATTTCAGTCTTAAATTTTGTGACAATATAGGAAGTTGAGCTAGCTTAACGTGGGAAATGGATTGTTGTCATTCTAAACACAAAATAAAAAGGTATGGAAAATTTAGTGCGGACATGTCAAGTTTATCGGCTAGTTAATTTGATCATTCTAAAATGATCATTGGTGCTCAATGAGAAAAGGTGTACAAATGAAGCATAATACATTGCATTACGCAGTTTGGAATAGATTGGATGATGTGAGCATGGCCAGCAAGGAACCACAACCTAAGGAGCAGCTTGAGCTAGAGGAGGAAGAAGCCACTAAAGGTGCTAGGAGCAGCTAGTACCCATGGATATTGGAGATGAAAGCCTACAAATCTTCAACGGCCCCATTTATCCCCTTTTGTTTGAATATTTTTGAGATTAAAACCTGAATGAAACATGTTCTTTACACTTAATAGAACCAGGAATACCAATTAAAAAAGTTTCAAAACGAATCTAAAGTTGTTAGACTCACCCATTTCAAAATCGGAGTTTAAAGGGTCTAGAACATGCTTTGCTATGGTTTTTCTTTGTTCTTGTGTCCTTGTTTCAGCGAATTGTTGTGTCAGTTTCTGTGTTTTACTTTGAACCTTTTACTTGTTTAGTTGTTTGAATTTATCAGGTACCATGGTCGGAACCAGCAATAATGGAGAAGAATCCTCAAACTCCAACAAACAACATCTTGATTCCTTTAAAGCCATGATAGATGAAAGTATGGCAACCACGAGAGCTGAAAATAGAAAGATCCATCATGACCAACTTAGGATAAACCACCCACCTTCTGATACTGAGCAATACTACAGTCACTCATCTAGGTCACAATACCCTAGGAGAAGGCGGCTAATAGACAACCAACCGCATAGGAAGAACCAACCCAATCCTCACGACACTTTTGCTGGCATTAAAATCAAGATTCCCTCTTTCCATGGAACCAATGACCCTGAGGAGTATCTAGAGTGGGAAAAGAAGATGGAAATAGTCTTTCATTGTTGGGAATACACTCAGGATAGTGAGGTTAGAGTAGCACCAACTGCTTTTATAGATTATGCCTTATGTTGGTGGGATCCATTAGTTACTTCTAGGAGAAGGGCTGGTGATTTTCCTATATATTCGTGGAACCAAATGAAAGTAATCATGAGGAAAAGGTTTATACCTAGCCACTACCATAGAGAACTTCACTTTAATCTTAGAAACCTATCTCAAGAATCTAGAACCGTAGAGGAGTACTTTAAGGAGATGGAAACCTAATTGCTTAGGGCTGATGTTCAAGAGGATAGTGAAGCCACTACGGCTAGGTTTATGGGTGGCCTTAATAGGGAAATCATAGATAGACTAGAGGTTCACCATTATGTTGAAATAGAAGAACTTCTCCATAAGGCTATCATGTTCGAAAAACAACTTAAGTGGAAAAATCCTAAACCAGGATTTAGTTCTAGCAAAGATTACAAGCCTTTCACTAAACCTAAGGTAGAGGATTCAAAATTTAAGGGAATGAATATGGGATCTAGCACCAAAACTAGGGAAATTCAGTGTTTTAAGTGTAAGGGCTTTTGTCACTACTCTAGGGATTGTACCAATAAGAGAACCATAGTTATTAATGCTAATGGTGAGGTAGAATCCGAGGATGACCACTCAGATGCTGAGTCCTTGTAAGAAAATCTAGACATGCCCCATGCTGGACAATTCTTAGTCACTAGGAGAACTCTAAACTTACAAACTAGGACAGAAAAGAAGAGAACCTATTCCACACTCACTGTGTTGTTAAGAGCAAGGTCTGTAGCTTAGTGATAGATCGAGGTAGCTGTACCAATGTAGCTAGTGAGATTATGGTAGAGAAGTTAGGATCTGACATTATTAAGAGGTCTAAACCCTATAAGTTGCAGTGGTTTAATGATGAGGGTGAGCTAGAAGTAGAGAACCAGGTCCTACTTCCTTTGTCCATAGGCAAATATGAAGATTAGGTTTTGTGTGATGTTTTACCCATGGATGCTGGTCACATCTTGTTAGGTAGACCTTGGCAATCGGATAGAAGGGTTATTCATGATGGGTTTACTAATAGGTACTCATTCGAGTTTAAGAGAAAGAAAAATATTTTAGTACCTTTATCCCCACAAGAGATTCATTTAGATCAGATAGCTTTAAAGAAAAACAAAACCCAAGCCAAACCCAAAAGCAAACTCCATGCCGACGGCACCGCCAAACCGCAAACCAAGCCACCAGCCAAACAACCGACTAATCTTATGATTAAATCCAACCCATGGAGTAACATACAATACTCTTTGTGCTTAGAGAATGCTTTCATACTAACCAATCTGTGCAGGATATTTCTGGATAAAATCAACTTCTTTTGCAGGAGTTTAAAGATGTGTTTCCGGAGGAGCAACCGCAAGGCTTACCACCAATCCGAGGAATTGACCACCAAATTGACTTTCTACCAGGAGCATCTCTTTCCAACAAGCCAGTCTACAGAACCAACCCCCTGGAGACCAAGGAGCTTCAACAGCAAGTCACTGAACTCATGGAGAAAGGACATATCTGCGAAAGCATGAGCCTGTGTGTTGTACCTGTTTTGCTTGTCCCAAAAAGGATGGAAGCTGGAGAATGTGTGTTGATTGCAGAGCCATCAACAATATCACTGTAAAGTATTGCCATCCTATACCAATGTTAGATGAGCAATCAACAATATCACTATAAAGTATCGCCATCCTATACCAATATTTGATGATATGTTAGATGAATTGCATGGTTCTAGCATATTCTCTAAGGTAGATCTTAAGAGTCGTTATCACCAAATTAGGATGAAAAAAGGTGATGAGTTGAAAACTGCATTTAAAACTAAACAAGGTTTATCTGCATGGTTAGTAATGCCTTTTTCCTTGACAAATGCACTAATTACCTTCATGAGATTGATGAACCATATCCTTAGGGAATTCATAGCTCATTCTGTGGTAGTATACTTTGATGACATTCTAGTTTTTAGCCGAACCTGAGATGATCATGTAGGACACCTCAGAAAGGTTTTTTAAAGTGCTTAGAAAAGAAACCTTATATGCCAATCTTAAGAAATGTACTTTTGGAACAGATAACTTTGTCTTCCTAGGTTTTGTTGTGAGTACAGATAGTATTACGGTTGATGAGGAAAAGATAAAAGCGATTATGCAGTGGCTGAGTCCAAAGAATGTTGGGGAAGTAAGGAGCTTCCATGGCCTAGGGGGTTTTACCAAATATTTGTGATGGACTTTAGCACTATAGCAGCTCCACTCACCAAAGTAATCAAAAAGAATCTGGGATTTAAGTGGGAGTAGGAGCAAAAGGAGGCATTCCAAACCTTGAAAGACAAGCTCACAAACTCCTCGGTGCTATCTCTTCCTAACTTTGATAAAATTTTTGAAATTGAATGTGATGCCTCAGGAGTTGGTATTGGTGCTGTTCTTATGCAGGAAAGGAAGCCCATAGCCTACTTTAGTGAGAAACTTGGAGGGGCCACACTCAATTACCCAATCTATGAAAAAAAACTATATGTGCTTGTGAGGGCCTTCCAAACATGGCAACATTATCTTTAGCCCAAGGAGTTTTTCATCCATACCGACCATGAGTCACTAAAACATGTCAAAGGGCAATAAAAGCTGAACTAAAGACATCCTAGGTGGGTGGAATTCATTGAGACCTTCCCTTTTGTGATCAAATACAAGAAAGGTTAAGAGAATGTAGTGACCGATGCTCTTTCTCGGAGGTATGTGCTCTTGAACTCTTTAGAAGTTAAACTGCTAGGGTTTGCGCAAATCAAAGAGTTATATGCTACTGATGCTGATTTTAAGGATATTTATGCTTCTTGTGAGACGTTTGGTACTGGAAAATACTTTAAGAGTGAAGGCTTCTTATTTGATGATAATCGGTTATGTGTACCTAATTCCTCTTTGCGAGACTTGTTTGTAAAGGAAGCACATTCAGGTGGTCTTATGGGTCACTTTGGCGTGGCAAAGAAATTACATGTATTGCAGGAACACTTCTTTTCGCCATACATGAGGAGTGATGTTGAGAAAGCTTGCCAAAGATGTGTAACTTGCAAGCAAGCCAAATCCATAATCTAAAAGCACGGTTTGTATACCCCTCTTTCTATACCTTTGCACCCTTGGCATGATATTTCTATGGATTTTGTTATTGGATTGCCTAGAACTAAGACTGGAAAGGATTCTGTGTTTGTTGTAGTTGATAGGTTTTCCAAAATGGCTCACTTTATTCCTTGTCATAAGACGGATGATACCGTTAACATTGCCGGATTATTCTTTAAGGAGATAGTTAGACCTCGTGGCATGCCTAGCACCATAGTATCAGATAGAGACACTAAGTTCCCTCGTTACTTTTGGAAAAGATTTTGGTCTAAGCTAGGAAGTAAGCTTTGTTTTTCCACAACTTGTCACCCCCAATCAGATGGTCAAACTGAATTAGTTAATAGAACTTTGTCTACTTTCTTTAGAGCTTTGATTAAAAAGAATCTGAGGACTTGGGTAGAATGTTTGCCTCATGTTGAATTCACATATAATCATGCAAGGCATACTGCTTCTAAGTACTCACCATTCGAAATTGTTTATGGGTTCAATCCCATCTCACCTTTGGTTGTAATGCAATTACATGTGAGTGAAAGGACAAGCCTTGATGGAAAGAAAAAGGGCTGAGTTGGTGAAAAAATTCATGAGATGGCTCGGCTCAATATTTAAAGTAAGACTAAGATGTATGCTTAACAAGCCAATAAAGGCCGAAAGGAGTTAGCATTTGAGGAAGGAGACTTGGTGTGAATCAATTTGTGCAAAGATAGATTCCCGAGTGAAACGAATTTCAAGCTAATTCATAGGAATGATGGCCCATTCAAATTCATCAAGAAGATCAATGACAATGCCTACCAGCTGGATCTTCAAGGTAAGTAACTAGTGAGTTCAAGGTTAAATATTACTAATTTTGTTCCATCTTTTTTGCAGATGAAAAAGATTTGAGGTCAAATCCTTCTCCACTGGGGGAGGATGATGTGAGCATGACCAGCAAGGAACCACAACCTGAGGAGCAGCTTGAACCAAAGGAAGAAGAAGCCACTAAAGATGCAAAGGAGCAGCTTGAACCAAAGGAAGAAGAAGCCACTAAAGATGCAAAGGAGCAGCTAGAACCTACAGATATTGGAGATGAAAGCCTACAAATCTTCAATGGCCCCATTACCCGATCCAAGAAAGCCAAACTTAAGACAACACTACGGCACTTTCTCAACACCATTCAGGGCATTTTAGTGTGTGCTAATCCAACCACATTGGTTGTGATTCAAGCCACCTAAACCTCACCAAGAGAGGTGCCTTAGATTGTACTCTTTTTCCCTATTCTTAGTTTTGGCCCAATGGGTTTTCTAAGATAGTTTTTTAATGAGGCAAGTCCAAGGTACTTTACCACAAACTCTTGGTGAATCAAGGTCCATTCTATCTCATCATCCACGAAATAAGAGAGGAAGAATCAAGTCAAAACATTATTTACTTCTTAGTCTTTGTCTTAGTTGTCTTTGTAATTTCCTAAGTATTTCGTTTAATGTTTTGGTAGAATTTTAGGAGTCATTTTCAATTTCCTAGAATACTATAAGTATTCTCTTGTATCCTTCTTTGTGAATCATCAAACATTTTAATAGCAAATCTTCTTTTTATACTCGGTTGATCATCCTCTCGAATAAGGAATTTTAGAACACTTTCTCATTCCTCTCAAGAGCCGAAAGTCGAAGGGATCTTCAACATCCTTGGAAGTTTCAATTCGATTCACCCCTTGCCCAACGTGCCTAGCCTTTGTCATTCACATAGAACAAGCAGATAGTCCAAGGATTATCCATGTCCCCTTGTTCTCGGATCCATCTACTTAAGAGCTCACACATCTGCAAGTTACACCATCGTTTCACCCATTCCGAAACTTCAATCAATTCATCCATTTTTCCAAGACCATCTGGAGTTGATCAGGGGCTTAATCCTCATCAGGATCACATCATTTAATTACTGAGAGGCTTTATTGTAGCTATTTCGATCTTAAATTTAATCAAAATATAGAACACTGAGCTAACTTAACATGGACATTGGATTCGTGTCATTCTGAACTCTAAATCAAAAGTTATGGACGATTTAGTGTGGACATGTCAAGTTGATTGGCTAGTTAAAATGATCATTCTAAACTGATCATTGGTGCTCCTTGAGTAAAGGCATATAAGTGAAGCAGAATGCATGGCAGTACGCAGTTTGGGATACATTGGATTACTTGGAGGCTTCGTCGTAGCACTTTCAGTCTTAAATGTTGTCACAATATTAAAAATGGAGCTTGATTAACGTGGCCGTTGGGTTCATGTCATTTTGATCTCTAAATCAAATGTTAAGGAAGATTTAGTGTAGACATGTTAAGTTGATCAGCTAGTTAAAATGAGCATTCTAAACTTATCATTGGTGCTTATTGATTCAAAATAATGTGGAAATTCCCAAGGTTGCACCAGGTTATCAACTCTACACTGCAAAGGATGTTGAAGCAATCATCCCTCCGTCGCTCATCTATGAGGAAAAATCTCAATTTCTCTGGTAGTATATCAATTCAAGTGGTATCTTCGGATTTTGAAACCAAGACCCTTTCTTTCTATTTTCATGTTAGATCAATGGTTCATGTCCCATTTTAGTCCATGTTTTTTTAAGAGGATATTTTGTCTCCCATGTTCATTCAGTAAACACCTCGCATTTGCAACTCCTGGATTTTCATTCTTAAGCGCTTATCGTTTTGGAAATTGGTTTTGGGCTGGAACTTAGTAATGGGCCTATTCTTTAAGTTATTCTGCCTATGCAAGCTCTGTTTTTTTCCGTCAAACACCAAATACGAGCTAATCTTCTCACAATCTAATTATTGAACAACATGTGCGACAAATTACCAAAAGGTTAGTATATTAAAGGATCTAAAGCACTCAAAAATATAAAAACATAACTTTATCTAAAATAGGAGTTCAGTTTGTAATAATGTTTAGCTAGCTCTAAATTACTTGCTATCTGACAACTAAATTTATTTTATTGCTACATTATTGTTAGTATTACTTGTTGAGCATAGGCTTACAAATGAAGCATAATACATGACATCATGCAGTTTGTGATACAAGCTTCGATTCAAGGCTTATATGCGTGTGGGCTGTTTGGAAAAGGTTAGGTGAGAAACTCGACCTTAGACTTCTTGGATAGGGGTTTTTGGATTGGTATTCGATGGAAAGCTGAAGTGAACCACACGAGGGGTGATGAACCTCGTGATAAATCACAAACTTAGAGCTAGGAGGACTAGTCTCAACTAGGTTCTAAGCGCACAAGATTCTTAGAGAGAAAGCTTGTTGGAAGAAATTCTACTTTATTAATATCAAAAAGGTTGTCGAACTACAATGCTGGAAGGAGCCTTATTAATATGCTCGACAGCTTGACCTTCTAGGGTCGACTCAAAGAAAGAAAAGGAATGTTTACAAAAGTGCACAAATGGAAAATATACAAAAGTGCATAACCGAAAAAGGACCTATTCCTAAAATGTCTTTGACTCAAAAATGTAAATAATCTAGATCCTACCCTGCAAAACAGAAAGAGGCATATATTCGAATTGAAAACTTACCTTTCTTACCTCACGACCAAGAAATGGAAGGTGGCCGTCCTTGTGGCATGCACGCGCCTTGCTCCTAGTCTTCGACTTGGAGTAGGGTTAGGAATCTTTGGGCCCTGACCTCTCTTGCCACTAAAGCCCAAGTCTCTGAAGTCCCTTGCATTGTTGAGAAGCCTTTGGACTCTTCTTTGCACTTCTGGCCCATTTTCCTTAGTCGATCTTCCTCTAGGAGCTTGTCGACCCATAAGCTGAACTTGTGGAAGAGTGCTCTTGATCTGCTCCTTGTCATTGCTCCTGGTGGCACTACTGGTGTAGAGACTTCCTCTAGATGCATGTCCTGAAGCTGGTAGCTTATCTGGTCCGAGTCTCCTTGTGTAGAAGTTGAAATGCTCGTGTACTTGGCTGGATCGGCTGTACCGCTGGACTGTGCGAGGTACTGGCCGGAATGCCTTCTGGACCGGCCAAGTTGATCCCGGAGTCGGCGGCGTCACCAAGGGGACCGGCGGTGTCATCCACGTCGCCACCAATTGTGCCGGAGGCTTGGGCCTCTCCGCCGGCAATGCTGATCGGTCCGGTCCTGTTGGTCGAGGGTCCGGCGGTACCGCTTGGTCTGGCAGACGTGCCAAATGGCCCGGTTGTCTCGGGCAAGCTTCCTGGTCGGCCAGTCTGGTCTCCTGGCCAGACATACGACATGATGTCCTCATCATCCCCTCCATCTTCAGTAGGTTTTGACCTCAAAACTGGTTCATCTACATGGAAAGGGGTTAAGTCAGTTACGTTGAACGTGTTGGACACATTAAACTCACCTGGGAGCTCAATCCGGTAGGCGTTGTTGTTGATCCTCTCCAGCACTCTGAATGGTCCATCTCCTCTTGGTGCTAGCTTGGAACTCCTTAGGTTGGGGAACCTCTCTTGCCGTAGGTGTAGCCACACCCAATCGCCTGGTTGAAAGATCACCTCCTTTCTTCCCTTGTTGGCATGAGTCACGTACTGCCCGGTCCTCTTCTCCAAGTTCTCTGCTACCTTCTGGTGTAACTCCTTATGAACTCTGCCTTGGATGCTCCGTTGAGGTTGGTCATCTCTGCTGTGGCAGTGGCGTTTGCTCCAATGGGGTGAGAGGGTTGAAGCCGTATACTACTTCAAATGGTGTCTTCTTGGTTGCTGAGTGCACGGCTCGGTTGTAAGCGAACTCTATGAATGGCAGGCACTCCACCCAAGTCTTGAGGTTCTTCCCTAGTGTAGTCCTGAGAAGAGTTGATAGTGTCCGGTTGACAACTTCAGTTTGGCCATCGGTTTGAGGATGGCAGGTGGTAGAGAAGAGTAGCTTCGTGCCTAGCTTCCTCCAAAGGGTCCTCCAGAAATGGCTGAGGAACTTGGTGTCCCTGTCTGACACGATGGTCCTTGGCACTCCATGAAGCCGTACTATCTCCCTGAAAAACAGCTCAGCTGTTTGCATGGCATCATTGACATTGGCACACGGAATGAAGTGTGCCATCTTGGAGAATCTGTCCACCACTACAAAGATTGCATCTTTGTGGTTGATCTTGGGCAGTCCTAGAACGAAGTCCATTGATATATCCACCCATGGGTGCATCGGTATGGGCAGTGGGAGATACAACCCGTGAGGTTGCACTCGGGACTTCGCCTTCTTGCAAGTGATGCACCTTGCACAATGAGCTTCCACTGACCTTTTGATGTGTGGCCAGTAGAAGTGCTCCTTGACCACTGCTAGAGTCTTGTCGACACCAAAGTGGCCCATGAGTCCTCCTCCATGAGCTTCTCGGATGATAAGCTCTCGTAGTGATCCTTGTGGTATGCACATCCTTCTCTCTCGGAACAAGAATCCCTCATGGATGTAAAATTTGCCATGACTCCCTGTGCCACACTCCTTGTAGCTCTCAGCAAAGTCAGGATCATCCTTGTATAGGTCCTTGATGTGCTCGAATCCTAGGACCTTTGCCTCCATGGTGGATATCAAGGCAAACCTCCTTGATAGTGCATCGGCTACCACATTGTCTTTGCCCTTCTTGTACTTGATGATGTACGGAAGGTCTCTATGAACTCCATCCACCTGGCATGTCTCCTCTTGAGATTGGTTTGCCCTCTGAGGTGTTTGAGAGTCTCGTGATCAGTGTGGATCACAAACTCCTTGGACAGCAAGTAATGCTGCCAAGTCTCCAATGCTCGGACAAGGGCATAAAGCTCCTTGTCATAAGTGGGGTAGTTCAGTGAGGCACCACCTAGCTTCTCACTGAAGTATGCCACTGGTCTCCCTCCTTGGGTTAGCACTGCTCCTATGCCTATTCCAGAGGCATCACACTCCACTTCAAACGTCTTGTTGAAGTCGGGCAGGACTAGCACTGGTGCATGTGTAAGGCTGTCCTTCAAGGCCTGGAATGCCTTCTCCTGAGCTTCTCCCCAGCTGAATCCCACGTTCTTCTTCACTACTGCCGTCAATGGTGAGGCAATACTGCTGAAGTTGGGCACGAATCTCCTATAGAAGCTGGCCAGTCCGTGGAAGCTCCTTACTTGGCTGATGTTGCCTGGTGTTGGCCATTCTTGTATGGCTCGAATCTTCTCTTCATCAACCTGTAGGCCCTGTGAACTTACAACAAAACCTAAAAAGACAAGTTTATCAGTACAAAAGATGCACTTCTTGAGATTGGCATAAAACTCTTCTTGTCGAAGGGTTTTAAGTACCATCTCAAGATGTGTAAGGTGATCTCTTAAACACTTACTGTAAACTAAAATGTCGTCGAAATAAACTACAACGAACTTACTGATGTACGCCCTAAGAACTTGGTTCATAAGGCGCATGAAGGTGCTTGGGGCATTAGTCAAGCCGAATGGCATGACTGTCCACTCGTAGAGCCCTTGCTTTGTCTTGAAAGCAGTCTTCCATTCATCACCTTCCTTCATCCTGACCTGGTGGTATCCACTCTTGAGGTCTATCTTGGAGAAGACCGTGGCTCCACTCAGCTCATCTAGCATGTCATCCAGCCGTGGTATTGGATGCCGGTACTTGACTGTGATGTTGTTGATTGCTCGGCAGTCCACGCACATTCGCCAAGTCCCATCCTTCTTGGGCACTAGTAGCACTGGTACGGCACATGGACTGAGGCTCTCTCGAACATATCCTTTCTCCAGGAGCTCCTTGACTTGCTTCTCAAGCTCCTTGGACTCCTCTGGACTCATCCGGTAGGCTGGCCGGTTGGGCAGGGCTGCTCCGGGCACTAGGTCGATCTGGTGTTCTATGCCACGTAAAGGAGGTAAGCCTGCTGGTATCTCTTCCGGGAACACATCCTGGAACTTGTTGAGGAGAGCTGCTACTTCAGGAGGTAGCTCTACCTGTTCTTTCTCTATATTCAACACTTCTTTGAAAACCATTAGTAGCATTAGATCCTTCGAGGCTAAAGCTCTCCGGACATGACTTGGTTGAATAAGAAAATTAGATTTAATGAGCTTTTTTTCCTTACTCATTTGTTGTTGAAGCTCATGTACCTGGGCAGGTGTGAGAGGAGCTAGGCTGACCTTTCTTTTGTCATGCACAAACATGTAGAGATTGGTTCGGCCATCATGCCTAGTCTCTTTGTCAAACTGCCATGGCCTTCCTAGCAGAAGATGGTCAGCTTGCATGGGTACCAGGTCGCACACGACTTGGTCTTGGTACTTGCCCACACTGAATGGCACAGTGACTTGCTCATGGATCTTGAGCTCCACTTTGTCATCGAGCCATCTCAGTCTATATGGTCGAGGATGCCTTGTCTTTTCTAGACCTAGCTTATCAACCATGTATGCACTAGCAACGTTAGTGCAAGAACCACCATCTATGATGAGGTTACATACTTTGCCCTTGATGGTGCAACGGCTGTGGAAGATGTTCTCCCTTTGGATGGTCTCTGAAGGATCCACCATTGCACTGAAGATACGTCTAGTGACCAGCACTTCCCCCACATCAGGGTACTCAATGTCACCATACTCTCCTTCTGGTTCATAGTCCTCTTCATCTCGGGACTCATATTCTCCAGCCTCTGTAATCAGCATGACTCGGTTGTTTGGGCACTCCCTTGAGATGTGTCCACGTCCCCTGCACTTGAAACAAGTGATGTCACGTGATCTTTGAGGGTTAGAAGACTTACCAGGCTCTCTCTGTTCACGGGTGGGTTCAGGAGGCTTGCTCTTGAACCTTGACTCGATCTCTATGCTCTTGCCTTTGTCTACGGGCTTGGGAATGTTACTTGGTGCCCAAGGCATCTTAGGCTTGCTGCGGATGTCTTGGCTCTTACGTTTGATGTGCTGCTCAGCCTGGACAGATAGGTGGAACAAGTCTTTGAAGTCATTGTAGATTTGCCTTTCCACTTTGCGGCTGATTCTTTCTTGGAGTCCATCCAAGAATTGTGCCATCAATGCTTCTTCATCATCATTGAGCTCCAATCTGTTCCATAGCTTCTCGAACTCTTCATAGTACTCCTCTACTGATCTGGTACCCTGCTTAAGAGTACGAAAACGACGTTGCAAATCTCTATGAAAGTAAGGTGGAACAAAACTTTGTCGCATGAGGTCTTTCATGTCGACCCATGAGTCTACGGGTCTCATTCTCTTCCTCCTTCTGTCAGATACCTCACGATCCCACCAGATGAGGGCATTGTCCGTGAATTGTGCTACTGCCATTGAGACTCTCCTAGGTCCTGGTTGGTTGTAGTGATCAAAGATATGATCCATTCTTCT